>BQNB010150381.1:3215-16041 GCA_026074375.1 Tanacetum coccineum
TTGGAAGATTTAGATACAGAAGATATGCATTGAAAAGTCAAAGATATGCACTGAATATCAGTTATTATGTTTCCTTAATACTCTAGGTTTTTCCTGTAAACCCTCAATATAAAGGGTATAGACGTGTGGTTTAGCATATAATAGAAAAAGTCGACTGATGAGAGTCGAATAGAAAAAGGTGTGTGTGTGTGTACACCATAGTTAGATAGTTAGTAGATGTGTTATAAACGTCTATGTATTAGTTAGTTTAGCCCCAAGGATCATTTGATCTTGTGAATGAAAAAAACCTTGAAGTAACTCTGATTTTTGTGTTATTATTCCGCTGTGCAAGTTTATTAATCATTATTACTATATCCTAGTTGAGTCTTAATAACGATCTACGGGGTCATCCTACAAGGCAATAAGTCTTATGGTTTATGCTCCTTACAGATGTGGGTCCAAATAAGTCCATATGTAAAAGCTGTAAGGGCTGACTAATAGAGCTCACTACTTTGGCCTTACAGGAGGCCTTGTGTTGCTTTCCTTTCTGACAAGCAACACAGGTGTGGTCATTTTGAAAAATCTTTGAAGGTAAACCTCTTACAAGGTTTCCCTTTACAAATTTATTTAAATTTTTAAAATTTACATGACCTAGCCTCCTATGCCATTTGTTAGATTCATCAAATGTAGCCTTTGCAATCAAACAAGCTAAACCTCCAGTAGGAACAATGTTCTCTAGGTTGAAACTATACATATTGTTTTGTCTGGGGACTCTAAGTAATACTTGATTTTCATCAGGCAACTTAAAGTCAGGAGACAGCACAAGACATTCAGAGTCTGTGAAGAGAACTTTGTTCTTCTTGTCACACATTTGTGACACAGAAAAGAGATTAAATTGCTTTAGTTCTTTCACAAAGTACACATCCTCAAAATCTAACTTTCCAGTTATTATTTTACCTTTACCAGTTATTTGACCTTTACTTCCTCCAAAAGCAACAGGGCCACCATTATAGTCTTGATATTCAACAAGGTAGGCTTTGTTCCCAGTCATGTGCCTGGAACATCCACTATCAACAATTCCTTTGTTCTTTAAAGCTTTTTGTGGATCATCCTGCACATCAAATAAGAGAAATTAGTTTCTCTTAGGGACCCAAGCCATTGCTGACTTGGGTCTGCCTAGTGGATCTTTAGAATTGACATTTTTACTAGAGTTTGATCCACTATTGTATTTGGAGACTTTGTTCCAGTAGTGTCTTTTGGATCTCCAATTACAACCTGCTGAGGCCTTAACAGCAGTTTCCCTATTGCCCCCAACAACACTAACTGTTTTGTCCCCAGCAGTATTTATTTTATGACTTGTAAAATTTGCTTTTGGTGTTGTTGTTCTATTAAATGGCCTTCTAATAGTTGAATGAGACTTATAAAAGTTATTTCTTGGTCTAATTTCATTCACAATGGGTCTAGCAGTATTAACTTTCCTAGCAGTACTAGTTGCTGCTGCTTGACTAGAAAGATTTTGTCTAGCAGCATTAACTAGAAATATGCCAGTTTTAGTTAGTACTGCTTTTGGAACAAACTTGTTTTGGTGATTTAATTTTTGTACATTGTTCTACACTAGTCTATTCTCCCCTTCACCAGTACCCTTACCCTTTTGTTTGTTCAATTCAACCTGTTTAGTCATTCTTTTCTCATGGAAGACACAATCTCTAATAAGATGGTTAAAGCTACCACATACAAAGCATGCCTTTTTAGTAAAACCATATCCTAAACCTAGCTTTTTGAACATTAAACCATTCCAGTCTCTCTTATCAGCTATAGGACTTGGACTACATGTGTTTTGTTCTTTAACAGTTTCTCTAGAAGTTTTTACATGCTTAATAGTATTAACAAAAGAAAAACTAGGTTTTTCCTGTTCTTTTGAAGGTTTAATCACATATTCATCATCACTGTCTGACTCATACTCCTCAATGATAGGAGCATCAGACCAAACTTTAGGTTTACTGACAGCTTTGGGTTCATTTACAGCTGGTTTAGGCACAGATTCAAGTGTTTCTACACTAGAATTTGATTTACAAGAGACAAAATCACTGTAACAACAGCAGCATTCGACTAGTATTAGGACTGTTTTGGACCATATGTAAAATTTGACTCGTCTATTCCAAAATCAGATTTAGGAGGCATGTAGATCCTTGTCATTGGAGGGGGAACTGCATGCATTCCTTCAACTTTTGCAAATCTATCATACACAGGACTATCTTCTACATCACTAGACCTACTGTCAAAGACACTTTCAAGAACTTCATTTTCATAACTTAAAACACCTTCATGTATTTGATCTCCATACCCAAGCCCAGATTTGTCCTTAGCACTCATCTGACTATTTAGCAGTTTACTAAGACCTTTAGAAGAACTTTGAAAATTTTCAAGTTTAGTTTTTAATTCTTCCTTTTCTTTTACAGCTTCTGCTAATAGTTTCTTATGATATGTGAGCACATTAGTTTTATCATCTAAATCAATTTTTAGAAACCTAATTTTTTCTTCATAAACAAGTTGATTTTGCTGATGACAAACTAATTAATCTTCTACCTTTTTTAAAGCTTAAGTATAGGCTTGAATTTCTATACTAGCATCACCAAGTTGTTCCCTTTGTTCATCATATAATTTCTTAAGCTTAGCATAAGATTCCTCACATTCTTTTGAACAAGATGTTACCTTAGTGTTTGAGCCTGAATTGCTGTAAGCCATCAAAGCAAAGTTCTCTTGCTCATCTTCTGCATGACCAGTCCAATCAACACCATCCCCATCAATAGTTACTAAAGCTTTAGGTTCCTCCTGTTTTCCAGGTCTCCTCTCATTGTCTTTTGCTTTATATCTAGTGTTCCCTGCATCCCTCCTTCTACTTTCTTGATTTATTTTGATATGCACTCTCTAGCAAAGTGCCCTGTGTTATGGCAATTGAAGCACTTAACCTTGGTCTTGTTAAAGCCAACTGGTTCCTTGGCATCAAACTGCAGCTTTCTCCCTGTATTCTTGTAAAACTTCTTCAATCTCATGGAAATCATGGCCACTTGCCATTTCAAATCCATCTCTTCTAGATCAAACTCATCAACCTGTTCAAGATCCTCATGATCCAATTGTGGACCACTTGATTGATTAGCAAAGAAAGAGTACTTGAGTTCATCAGTGTATGATGAAGATCCTTCCTTTTATGAGTTATGGCCAGAAGAAGTAGAAACACCATAAGCAGTACTAACATCATTAGTACTGCTAGTGCTTTCAGAAGAAACAAACGCCACATTCTGTGTGCTAGAAGATGATGCAGTAGAGCCTTTAACATCAGACTCAAAGACTCTAAGATTGTTATAGAGATCATCAAAACTAAGAGTATCTACTCCTGGCTTGGTCCTCATTATCAAGGATACTTGGGACCAGGAAGCAGGTAAAGACCTAAGAAACTTCTGATTGGCATCTTCAGTGGAGACACATGCACCATGAATCTCAAGTTGACTCAGAAGACTCTGAAACCTGTCATAACCTTTGTGTAATCCTTCTAAGTTGGATACAGAAAAGCTTTCAAATTGTTTGTTTGTTTTGAGAATGTATTTTTCTGCATCTTCTTAGATTCATCATTTCCACCAAATCTGGATTTGATAGCTTCCCACATCTCTTTAGCATCAGTCATTTTGTGAAATTTTGCTAAATGGTCTTCTGGTATAGACATGAGCAAGGTAGTCCTTGCTTTTCTTTCTCTTTCTCTAGCTAAAATCTCTTCAGCAGTTTTAGGAGGCAAAACCCTTATTTGTTCATTTGTATTTGTTGAGACTTATACTGGACCATTTCCCTTTTGTATGACTTCCCATATAGGATAGTCTATATGCCCCAAGTAATGTTCCATTTTCATGGCCCATATGTCATACTCACATTTCTTCAGAATAAGGAGTTTAATGGTTGACAGAGTGTGAGGGGTGGCTTGTTGTGTTGGTGGAACTGGTGGTGGTGGTGGTGGAATATCATCATGAAATTCATCTTCTCGTGCCATTGAATAGATTTGAAACGTAAAGTTTTATGACATATCTGTTTTGATTCTTCTTACTCAAAGTTTCTCAACGAGCCCTGATACCACTTGTTGATCCCAGTCTGAATAGATCTTTCTAGCCTGTTAAGGGTGGTAGTCAATCTGGATAGATCCAAACTAACTACAAGAGAAACAATGACTATAAACAATATAAGTTATGCGAAAACTAACTTATACTGCTAAGAAGAACAATGAATAAAACAGAACTTTGATTACTATTAATCTGCTAGGTTACAGAATACTAACTATGAATATTTGTGAAACTTGTGTATCTAACTAGTGCCGTAGGGTTCCTTTTATACATCAAGGAAACCCTAATGGGATTACAAAACGCGTTAAGTGATCATGCATATCTATTCCTAATATATCTCATGCATATCACTTAAGCAGTACTATCTATATATGCTAGTAGTACTAACTTACTACCAACAGTACTAACTCTACTACCAGTACTAACATATATACTGGCAGTACTAACTAAGTAATACTAACAGAACTAACTCAGGAAAACATAATTCCTAACATAGTTTGACTGGGTTAATTAAATAATCGGTTTTAAAATGTTGGTAAAATGACTAAATATCTACTATGCATTTTGCTTACACTGTTTATGACTTGTATATGCTCTTTACGTAGGCGAAACAAGTTAAGTTGTTTGTTATTTACTCAAAATTGGCATAGTAAAATCTCAAGTTTAAATGATCCCAAGTTCTAACTTTGATTGTGGTCATTCGATAAACAAATTTGAGCTCTAACAGGCTCGGAGTCAGCACGGCTCACACCACACTTAGTTGTGGCTTGTCGCGGCTTAACTTACTAATCCTTTGATCAAAGAGACATACGTGTCCTCCTTAATTCCAAACACTTCCCAAACAATCCCTTCACAGCAGACAGCAAAGCCTGCACCCAAATCAAATCATTTCAGCCCCCAAAACCCACACCCATTTCGGCCCCCAAAACCACCTAGTTGAGCACGTAAACCCACCGATTCAGCCCCCATATCAGCACCAAATCGCATTTACAATATCAACACCAAATTCATGAAAAAGGTTCCTTTTAACGAAATAATAGTATACGACTAAAAGAAAGAAGTGGGAGGCTCACATTTGCAAATATAGCAGCAATACCAATCACACACCATGGCTGCAACCACAATACATTTGTGGTTGGCCCACCAAGATATACATGTCAATAAAGTATGAGCACAAAAATTATAAATGCGGAAAATTATCGTCATCGCCTATATCATTAGAATGCTACTGTTTTTTGGGGAAGATGTCGATCAAGTTTCGTATAACAATACAAAACACGGTCCACACTTGCGTCGCGTTTTATTCGGAGACGAACAATGAACACCACAATGATTCATCACATTGCTCATCGTCACACACCGATCAACAGCGCCACACACCATAAACGGCGGCAACGAAGAGATCAGTGGCATCGAAGAAAACAACAATAACTACTATGAATCCCGAGCCACGAATCCGAAGCTAAAGAGAAGGGTCAACCCGCCATGGCTGCAAATCTAATTATTTGCCCCGCCAAAATATGTATAACCTCGACTCTATAGACTCTCCAAAGTACATAAACAGAAACCAAGTTTTTCCCAATTTATCACGCCCAAAACAACAACAATCCAATCTGTATCACATATAGAAACCCCAACAATAAAAAAACCACAAATCCTAACCCCAGTAATCCTAATCAATAAAATCGATCAGCAAAACTTAAACTGGAATTAAAACTTACTAACCCCAGAAGTAACGACAATTGTAACAACCCCACAATAAAATCAGCTATGTAATCATATCATTCAAGAACAGAACCCCACCGTATACAATCACACCATTCAAGAACAAAACCCCTAGAACCATGACAACCCACAACAAAATCAACGCGCATGTAATCGGCATCTTAGAGAGAGAGAGAATCGGTTAGAGAGAGAGAGGATCGGTGGTGTGTAATGTGTTAGGTGTGTTTTTTTTTTTTGTTAACATTAGATATACGTTGGACACGTATGTCTCTTTGTGTGTGTGGTGGACACGCACAACACCGGGTTCATAGTTCATACGAATCTTGCGGGTTGGGCCAACATTTAATGCACAGATTCGGGTCGGATCGGACCAGAATATAACATTAAATGATTTAGCCCGCCTAAACCGGTAATTGTATGGTTTGATAATTTGTAGACTAAATGCGTTTCACATAAATCAAAAGTGAATGATACCTAACAAAATCATGAATTGCAAAAGGTCCTAGCTAGATTAATGAATGACCCATATGTATATAAATACATTTCCTTGTAACCAAAGATTTGGAACAGGTCCAAGTTGGTGTTCCCGATCACGTGACAGTGTTCCCTTAACAAAATTCAAACCCATTCTTTGCTTGCGAATTGGGGAAAACATCAAAAAGGGCCCTCCACTTGAACCAAATACTAGTAGTATTAATGTTTCTCACAATATAAAGTTAAGACCGTTGTAATAAGCCGCCTTCAACGCGTGCTCCTTATTAACCGACTCATAAAAGACGCATCTTAGGTGTAAATGGGGGAACTTAGTCGTTCAAACGAAACGACTGAGTTGTAGGAGTTGTGGAAGGTGTTGTTTTGTGTGTTCATGTGATATATTATTTTTTTTAAGTATATTTGTGTTTAAGTGGGTATGTTTTGATAGTCATGTTATTACATTATGTTATTAGTGATATTTGTTGCATAAAGAAACAATAACATGACGTTGAATTTATGATGATGATGTTAATCACTATTAGTGTTAGCTTAATATTTGACATAAAAAGCACATGAGTGACATTGAGTGAGTTGTAGAAATAAGAGAAAATAGTGAAAATATATTAATCAGATTCAATTAACTATAAAGATTACAAGAGATTAAATAGTGACAAACCTAAATAAAACCTAGCAACTAGACGGGTCAAACCCAACGGGCTTTCAGGCATTCATTATCTAACATCCTCTCTCAAACTCACAATATACATTGAGAGTTTGTCAATCAGAAAATAAACTAAATCTCATAAACAAACGAAAAACATAGTCTCCAAGAGTGTAAACTCAGTGCTAAACGAAGTCTCAATCCGATGCAATCCAAACTATAAAAAAGAAAAATCAGGTCTCAAACAAAGGGATCAGGTCTCAATTTTTCATTGTGGGTCCTTTCCACCATGAATGGGAGCAGTTATTCGTAGTGTTTTTGGCAAAACTCACGTACCACTTCCGGCGGGAAGAAACCAAGTGGGAAATCATGTTGGGCTACTTCCGCCCTATTAACGGTGTTACAGACAGATTTGGTGGGGGATTCTTCCATAGCTAGATTCATGTTCTTTAGGGCGTTGTTGTGTATGTGTCCCACGGATGGCGCCACTTGATGATACAGAATTTAGATGGTATCAATGTATAATGACAATCAGCTTGGGACGCTACTTATCAGGGTGTGATTAAGGATGATTTGAAGGGTGTCTTTGGCTTTGGATCTGCTAAGATAAGAAAAACTGTTAGTCTCATCACGGGAGGAGCTCCCACGATCAACCTCGAGCGTAAGAATCAGTATATGATATAGCAAGGATTAAAGGTAAAGATCGAGAGAGTTTAGTGTGTGTGTTAAATGAGTTAAAGAACTTATCCTTTGAGCACCAAATAGATTGGTATTTATAGTGGTTCTTTCTTTGTCGTTTTCCCCGGATCATGGGCGGCGAAACACGTTATTACCTGCTAGGTAATAACGTGCTTATATTGTAACTATCATGTCACGCCTTATTATCCGAGCAATCTTGGTGGTACTAATTGACTTCCTACGTCCTTGGGATCCGCACCTTCACAGGCAACCACCTTTCTACCAATTTAGGGAAAAGCTTTGTCTGCACTCTTCTCTAACGTATATGTTGTTGCCTCTTTGGGTGGATCACGTGATCCTTGACTTGGAATCTACTCAACGTTTGATTGTAGTAGAAGAGTGCTCCATAAGGCGGATTTTGGATGGCGGTTCTATATTCCGCTTATGATTCGGACATAAGGGAAATATATGTATGGTGACGTTCACTCTTTACATACATTTCCTTGTTTTTGGGCGTCGTACGCCCCTTGTGTTTAGTGGGTGATCTATAGGGTGTCTTCCACTCTTCCGCCCTATACATCATCAATACACACATTCAAATGTCTAGCTTTTATTTATCATCGGCCTTAACAGTTGTATGCAAAAGAGAACCCTCTGGTCACTACTACAAAAAAAGGCATAAAGCCCGGTTGAGATTGGTCATAGAGTCCGGTTTTACATACGGTAAAACTCAAAATTAGAAAAACTTCTTTTACAAAAGTTTTATGCACCAACATACCTGATTTAATGGAATTTTTCGAGAACTTAAATTTTTTTTTTTTTTTATCCTTCTCACGAATATTTGTCTTTTTATTTTAACCTTCCTATATATATATACATAGTAGGCATCTAATGAAAAGTAAATTAAAATAAGAAGTGGTGAGAAGTGACTAAAACCACACATTTGAGATGCAACGACTTTCATTAGATGCATTTCTATTCATCTAGATGCACCATATAGAGTTTCGAAAGTTAATTTGATGTGTAGATGATGCAAATTGATTTTCATGATTTTGGCAAATGTAGAGGACCAAAAAATAAGAGAAATCATGAAATACATCTAAAATACGTATATGCATCTAATTAAAAGCTAGAAAACACATTATGATGCATTATAATGCATCTATAGAGATGCATCTAATTTAAGTCGATGCATCTCAGATATGCGGTTATAGTTACTTCTTATCCTTCTTATTTTAACGAAACTTCTCATTTGATCATAACTCTCTCTCTATATATGTGTGTGTGTGTGTGTGTGTGTGTGTGTGTGTGTGTGTGCGCATGCGCGCGCGCGCACACATAACATATGCTCATGTTTAACATATTTTCTCTCACATATATAAGTTGCTACAATGCTGAAGTTGAGCCATTTCGGCTCTGACATTGATGCTAATGTTATGGCTCGTCGTTATGAGATTGTTTGTATCTTAATAAACAGCGTGGTTGCATTATAGGGCATTTTTGTGCCTCGTGGCGCATTTCCTGTTACTGTAATATAAGCTGATAGCAAACTTATATCCCCTCACAAGTCAAACTATAGAAAAATACACAACAAAAAAGGCATCACTTCCACTATAGATTAGAGCAATGTGCTTTTCCTTCCATTCCATCCTTCTATGGCAGTGCAAGGCTAGGACCAAGAAGCGTCATCTTTCACGGCTCTCTATTCCTAGTAGAGGTGGCAAGATAGGTGGGTCAGGTCGGGTTTAGGTCGCGGGTATATATGGGTTTGGGTCTAAACGGGTTTGGGTCTGAGTCTAGATGGGTCTTCTAGAAACATGAACCTAGATGGGTCGGGTCGGGTCGGTTTTTAATATAAAATTTCTTTTTGTAATAGCCAAGAATGCCCCATTTACTAACCGAAGTGACCCATTAACCGTTTTTATTCGTTTTTGTACGTTTTCACACATCTTGTACGTCTTGTGAGCTTTTTACGTTTTATATGTTTTTCTACGTTTTTGTGCCTTTTTATACGTAATCTTCCGTTTTAGTCAATTTTCTTTCGTTTTCGTCCATTTTCGTTCGTTTTCTTCGTTTTTGTACGTTTTATACTTTTTCTTACGTTTATGTCCATTTTCGTCTATTTTTCTCTGTTTCTTACGTTTTCATACTTTTTCGTCCGTTTTCATTCGTTTACGTACATTTTCTTTCCTTTTCGAACGTTTTCGTACGTTTTTATAAATTTTCGTCCGTTTTGTACGTTGTCATCTGTTTTCTTACGTTTTTGTACTTTTTCATACGTTTTGCTTGACGTAGCAATTAGTGCTACTTTAAGTAAAACTCTGTATTTAATATCCGAAAAAGAGAAAAAATGATGAAAACAATTTAGAAAAACAAGTATAAAGGTCCTCGATATATAGGCAAACGCACTCCCGAACTACGAGTGTCCCGCCTCTTAGTGATGTAAGGTGGTGTTAGTTGGAGTTGAAAATCAATTAATAAAAATTAGTTGCACCTATTAATAAAATTAGGGTTGTATCGTTAGCTTGTATCGTATAATACTCTCATAACATAAACACCATCTCCAATAGCATTCGCACAACACATCACAAAAATACGTACTCAAAAAGAAAAGACGCATACGAATGTGAAGTAAATAGCGAAAACGCCTATAACACATAATAATTATAAAGACGTCATAAATGCCACCTTGACACCTATAAGGGCATCCTCTAGAAGAGGTTTGTAGAAAACATATTTGATCTAATCTATATTACAAACACAAGATAATAACTAGAGAGAGAAATGATGGAAGGTTATTTCTAGTGAGAGAAAGTAAGAGAGAAAATATTAGATTAGAAATGTGAGAAATGAACCAACCAAAACCCTCTCCAAGCTATGGAGAGGGTATTTATACATCAATGTGGCCGGTTAGACCCAGGCGTCCATGGGCTTTGGCCCAACTAGCTTACTAAGGTTTCAAATATTGTCTAAGACCTACGAGTTACATATTTAGGAGTGACCGAGTCTCTTCTCGATTTCTAACAATCTCCCTAAAGGGAGGTCACTTCAATTTGCAAAATCTTAAGCTTAGCATTCTACAAATGTCTTCGGTCGAGGTCTTGAATCTTTGTCTTTCAACTTGTGATATGCGTAGCAATCTTTAGACTTTAGGCTTGATCTTGTTCCTTTAAGCTTGACTTGCGTGTGATCTTTGAACTTCTTGAGATCATCAGCCGAAGATCATTATCTTGTGATATTTTGCCTTCTTGTGTACTTGTGACCTTTGGACCGACATGCTCATACTTTTCTTGATCTTGAAAGCTTGTATAGTCATCTTTCTTGAAGTTCTTTAACTTTAACACTTCGTCACTTCAAGTAGGACGTGCGGTATCAGAGTAGCGAAAGTCTTTTGAAACATGTACTTGAGCTTTCATAATATCTTTACTTATGTCGGTCAAGTATGAGCATGTGGCTATAAATCTGACTTGTCTTGGACCAGCTGCTGCCACCATCGGGATTACATGCATGAGCGGGTTAGTGATAAACAACATATATGGACGAAAGTGTCTTTGTCACTTCGTCGAATACGGTTGCAATAACCACGGTTCCCCGTTAATCAGTATAAATACTGCCTGTGATCAGGTCGAATTCCGAAGAATCTCCTTGACAGGGTTTCGCAGCTGCACTAGCCGTTCTCATTACCGGAGCGTCTCAAAGCAGACAACACGGTATGAGTGAACCAGTGAGACAAAGTCTCGCCGATTAAATCAAAAATTGATTTGAAAATCAATCGAAGTGTCACTTGCTAAAGTGGTTTTGTGACACATCGAGAGATTTATGCATTTCAAAATTCATCAACCGTCAATTCATAGTCTGGACCGAATCGATATCCAGTGTCACAAGATCCATATAGGATCTTACAAGTCACCTACCACATAGCTTGTTTGATGCTGGCTCTGGAATGATTTCCATCGTCATTGTGAATACTTAAGTATCACTCTGATGTTCTAAAAAAATCACAAGGATAATGCGTAGGACTCTTAAGATATTACTTGTTTTTCACAGTGTATGAGAAACAAATATATTGGAATAGTGTCATGGTGAGATTTATGAATGATCTCTTTATGACTCTAGACTCGATAGTGCACTTTAGTTTTAGTAATCGGAGGCTGGAGCAGACTGCCACCTTTTCAATACTAACTAACTCGGAGTGAGAAAGTCGATAGAAATGTGTTTAATCTCCCTGAGAAATAAAACAAGAGTCTTTTGAGAGACCTTGAGTGGATTAGGAGGGTTGTGCATCGCATCACTGGGTCCATGATGACTATCTTCAATACCAGACAACAGCTTAGTGTTTCTGATAGCATATGTATTGACCCAGTTTCTGCCTAAGAGTGAGGAGGGCTTCTTTCTTTTCACCCTTTATCTTTACATTTATTTTTCATTCTTCAACCCCTTCAATGCTTACCAAGACTTCATCACTAACACTTTGTTGGGTTTATTCCAGTGTTAGCTTTGTCTTAGTCTACATTATCCCCTTTCTCACTTTTACTCCTTTTGTATCATACATATGGACTTCTATTATATCTAATGGAATGTCCCTGGGTAGATCCCTCCGGTTTTGGCTGGATCCTGGGACAGATATCTAACCTTAACCACCTTATAACTTCATAAAATTAAGTACATGGTCGGTCTATTGTTAAGAATAGACTCCCAGGTTTTACCATTTGCAACCCCAAGTACGCAATTCTTTATTGGAACATGGCTTTTAACAATGAGTGATATAATACCTTAAACATCATGACCAAAAGATATCATCCTAAAGAAACCTACCATAAGATTAGCATAAGGTTACCAGAATATCAGTTGTTTGTACCAAAAGATTTACATACATATTGTTTTAACAAGAACTAGATGAAATATAAACAAAATGATCAAATGCTTTGATCAACTTCCACCTTCAATTTTTCTTTCCCCTTTCTCATGTTCTCCACCACTTCCAGATGTGGGTTTCTTCACTCCATATGTCTTGTTAAGAATAGACTCCTAAGTTTGACCATTTGCAAGCCCAAGTGTTAGGATTTATGTTTTAGTAAGTTAGTACCGACAGTACAAATAGTTAGTACTGTTAGTTATAGTTAGTACCGACAGTACAAAATGTAAGTACTGTTGAATTAGTTAGTACCGTTAGTTAGAAAATAGTTAGTACCGTTTATGAGAT
>BQNB010150382.1:1145-16041 GCA_026074375.1 Tanacetum coccineum
TGGACTCCCCGTTGGTGTACCCAGTTACGTGTAACCAATTGCACATCATTAGAAATCACGCGGGTATTTTGGCAAAGGTACCCGCAGGGGCTATAACGTATCACCATACCCTAAGGCTTCGGATTCATGAGCTAATGGCAATAATAAATATGTTTTCAATAACGGGTGTATATCAACGTAACCCAATATCGCACTTGCATTCAATTTATTAAACTTAAACCTATGGATTAAACTTAAACCTATGGATTTCACTTAACCTTTGTGTTAACTTTTTAGCATGTTTTATCTCAGATAACTAATGGCACAGAGTGGTGAGGACATAAAGATAGAAAAACCGTTATCATTCAAACTTTATTGTATAGATTTTGGGAACCTATCGTTTGTAAAAACTCTAAAGAAATAATGAATGATAACTTATTTTCAAAAACGACTCTTTTTTATTCGTTTTCTATGATTATGATTGTTGTACCTTGAAGTAATACCTCAGATTAGATTCCGTTGCTATATATAAAAATGGGAGTGTTACACGACTTAATCAGAAAGATAGTAACTATCTGATTCACTCTTATCGTGTTGTCTGCTTTGAGACGTTCCGGTAATGAGAACTAGCAAGCATGGTGAATCTAATACATCTGTGTTAGAAGATCCTACGCTTTGAGCTGGAAACCCTGTCAAGGAGATTCTTTGAATCTACCTGATCACAGGTATAGTATTTATACTATAAAACGGGAAACCGGAGGTTAATGCAACCGAAGTCAAGATGAATGACAAAGCCATATTCATCTTTTATTGCTAACTGTTTTATTTCAGGATAAGACGACGGTGTTGCAGCCTCATTCCAGCGAAGTCGGATTCATAAACCACATGCTCTTACTCAAGCTTTCAAAGTCAATCGTTCAACATCAAGATAGTTGATTCTAATCTTCCCCACCATCAAAGAGCCTCAAAGTCAAATAAAGAATCATCAATTGGGGAGATTGTTAGACTTATAATCACATATGTCAAACAAGAATGTAACAAGTATGAGCATGTTGGTCAAGAGCACAAGATGATCAAGGAAGTCAAATCAAGATGATTCAAGTCAAGGAGATGATGCAAGATAACGATCTCAAGAACTCAAAGTCAAAAAGATAAAGGCTCAAAATCAAGATCACAAAGCATGAATGAACAAAGCCATTACAAACAAGACAAGACCATAACAAGGCAAAGCATAAACGTTAAACGTCATATCTTCAATGTCATCGGTGATACAGAGAAGTTTGAAGAAAGAGACCTCAACATTGGGGGAGATTGTTAGCCTTAATTATATTAAGTCAAACAAGAATGTTATCGGTCTTAGAAAGTCAAACTAGGTCTTGTATTGTAATAGGCTAGTCGGGTTCAACAGGCTTGGATTGTAATCTAATATTGTCCGTGTTTTGGGCTCAAAGCCCAAGTTAAACCAAGCCCGGCCTGTTAGAAAGCCCAAGTGCCAAGCTTACAAAGCATGGGTATAAATATCCCTTTACCACACTTGGTGAAGGGTGTTGGTTGCATTTTCATTTTCACTTGTAACTTCCCATTTTTCTCTAATCTAACTTTCTTTCTTGTTTCTCTCTCTACTTTCTCTCTCTAAGATTCCATCTTATTTTCTAGCATCTTGGTATAGATTAGTGTTGTGTAATGGATGACAAACTTTTTTAGGAGCACCGCCGAATAATTCTCATTTAATGGAGTATTAGCCAATTTAAATAGTTTTTCCTTATTATGAAGGAGACTCTTAAACGTAGAAGCGAACTTAGGTATGTGAAAAAGAGCATCCGCAAAGCTAAGGTCAAAATGTAATTTTTGAAAGATTTGAAGGAACTTCAACATTTGATAATTAGCTTTCTCTTGGAGCTTTTGGTCGTTAAGTCTTGAAGGATAAGGTATCGAAGGTTTAGGTTTTGGTTTTGGAGCAACATCGGGCTCTAGAATAGGAACTTGGGCAACCAGAGGTTGGACGTGTGTGGTACTTCCTAAATTTGCAGTTTTCACCTTGTCCTTTGTCACCTCTGGTTCACGTTCTACTTCCTTCGGAAGAGGAGAAGAAGTAGTTGGAATCGTAAGTCCATCATAAGAAACACCACTTTGGGTAGTAATAGCTTTCAAGTCACCTCTCGGGCAAGGTTGCAAAAATCGCTAGGCGCTAGTTGGGCGGCCGGGTAACGCCTAGCGATTAATCGGTTAGGCGGGGATTAATCGGATTGGAATTTTTATATATAAAATAATAAAATTTTGAAAATATATGCCTGATTTTCCCATTTAGTGGATTTTGTCCGATTTGTCCGATTAATCCCCGATGTGGCCGATTTCTAACCGTAACCGAGTTGACCGATTTAACCGATTTTTATCCGATTTGGCCGATTTATGCCCGATTTGGCCGATTTTTATCCGATTAATCGGTATGTTGACCGATTTTTGACCAAAACGATTAATAAGGCCGATTAGTGAAAATCAAGGCGGTTAATCCCCGCCTAGCGCCTAGGCGCCGATTAATCGGCCGCCTAGGCCGATTTTTGCAACACTGCTCTCGGGTTAGCAACGGTATTACTAGGAAGTGATCCCGAACCCGAGGGACTTTTCATCTGTATCGTAAGATTAGTTAACATGTTCATTATTTGATTGCTTTGATTTTCTAGCTTATTGGTTTTTGTCTCAATAGAGGAAAATTGATTTGTAAAAGAAGATTTGAATTCATTTCGCAATTCTGACTTCATATTACTCATTTGATTTTGCATGGCTCTCAAAGAAGCTTCATTACTTTTCATGTAGTTCGATAACTCATTCAAAAGTCCAAGTTGAGCTTGATTATTCAGGGCTTGATAATTTGGAGCTTGATAATTGTTGTTTCCTTGATTGGAATTCTGCCCTCTTTGTTGATTGATTCCTTGATTGTTTGGAGCTTGATAATTTCCTTGATTTTGATTGTACCGATTTTGGTTGTAGTTTTGACTGTTCTGCACATTCAGAGGAGGAAAACCGAGTGGTCCCATTTGTTTGCTAGCATGATGATTCGGGTCTCTTTGAGGATAGTATCCGTTACCTCCTTGATTGTAGGTCCTTATGGCTACACAAGCATTAAAAGTGTTGCCACCGATGGCAAGACACTCATAGTAGGGATGTGGTCCACCACAAATCACACAAGTTTCTTCTATGGGTTTCATGGTAGCTTGTTGAGTAGCCTTGTTCATAAGTACTACTTCCTTAACGATCTCGGTGAGAGCGGTAACATCCGGAGAAGGAGATGGAGAATAACCAGTAGTACTCACTTTTGAACAATCGGTTTGTTTCGTGAAATATGTACTTTTGACTTATTCTCAATGATCGTCAAAGCATCTCGAGGAGTAACGTTTCCAACAGATTTCCACCGGCTGCTGCATTTAGAGAATCTTGATTGGATTGTGTCAATGCATTGTAGAATGTATCGATTTGATGCAATTTCGAGAAACCGTGGTGTGGGCATTTTCAGGGGAGATCTTTAAAACGGTCCCATACC
Source organism: Tanacetum coccineum (assembly GCA_026074375.1). NCBI lineage: Eukaryota > Viridiplantae > Streptophyta > Magnoliopsida > Asterales > Asteraceae > Tanacetum > Tanacetum coccineum. The sequence goes on from BQNB010150382.1 coordinate 4,663, forward strand.
TCACTAAACATTTCATTAAATCTTTGCTGAAAATTTGTGATGTCATTCTTGAGATTCGTAGTCTTCGAATGAGGAAAGAAATACTTCACAAACTTAAAAAACGAGATCTTCCCATGTATGGATAGAACGAGGTGGTTCTTTTTCAAGCCAAATTCGGGCGGCCCCCTCAAGAGAAAATAGGAAAAGCATCAACTTGATAGCATCATGTGGAACATTTTTGTATTTTAGCGTAGAAATGACTTTGGTTTTAAACAACGAAATGAGACTGGGATCGTCCCTCACACAACCATGAAATTGACTCGAAGTATCCTACGAAAGTAACCGACATTTAACTCAAAATTTCGGGCAATTATTGGGGGAACAACAATAGCATCTCAGTAACCCTCGGTGGGTGCTTGGAGTAATTCTGACATAGTACGCGTATCCGCCATAGTAGCAACGGGAGTCTCTACAAAAGTTCGAAGCTCGGGTTTGACTATTTTCTTGGAACGTCTATGATTACGTTGTTTCGGAATCGTGGAAGATTTAACAATTAAATTCGATGAAGAGCGAGTGCGCATGCACTAACAAAATAAGAAATGTAAGTCTAAAGAAAATTATTGTTTAAACCGATAGTCAAAGGTACACGGTAGCTCTTTAGAAAACGCACAAAGAAGCGAAGGAGCAGGTAAGCGCGAAGCGTTTTAAAAACCTTCTCCTTTCGGGTCGAAGTTCGTAGGATCAAACCTCCTTATACTTCTCTTATAGTTTGTTAATCTAAAGGTGAGCCAATTTAACAATTGACAACACGATTTCTTTTGTTGTTTTTCAATTTTTTTGGTATTTTAAATACTTTATAATAGAAAATAAATCTTCATAAATAAATCGTGAAAAATAAAATATTTTTGTATTTTATAATTTTATATAAAAGAAAATGAAAATTAATAAAGAAATGTAAAATATATATTCACAAAAAAGAGAACTTCACGAGGAAGGGTCTTCAATGCACTAATCTTCAAACTTCAACGCGATAATTGATGTCAGTCAAATAAAACCCTCCGATATATTATATATAATTATAGAAAATACATATACGTATACTTAAGCAAAGTATCATACAAACCATTCTTAGGAAAGAATAATAAGTAATCAACACGGGTATCGTTTTCCTCGGCGAGAGGTGAATGGAAATCTACATTCAAGTTGTAAATCGAGCTTGATTGTCATAAAAGTTTTTGGTTTTGGTTTTAAACTAAAAATTAAACTAATACTAACTCTAAGATTTAAAACTACAAGGTTATACTAAAATTGATCTAAAAATATAAATGACAAATGTGCTTGCTAAGTGACGTGAAATGTTCCTTAAGTGCGGGCTTAGGTTTAACGAATTAAAATCCTTAGAAAACAAGTTTCAAGAAATTAAATGACAAGTAAAGTAAAATGCTTTTAAAAAAATAAATGATAAGTATTTAAATTGCATTAAAAGTAAATGACGGAATGTAAATTGACAAATTCTAATGACTATTAATTTTTTAACCTTTTTTAAAACCGCACTTAAATTCCAAATCACTAATCACTTAACAAGTACATAACTAAACAACTCGCTACTGCAAGCAAATATTAAATAAGCAAATATTTTATAAAATGACAAAATAAATCTACACTAATTAATTGAAAAAGGATAGAAATTGAAACCTAGTTGAAGAGCCGCAATTAAACGAATACCACCCGATTTATTTAGCTAAAACAAATAGTAAAATTCGGTCTAGCTAAATAAACCCTTAAGCTCCGCGCCTCATGACATGACCGGTACCAAAAACAACAAAATAAGAAAACAAACTGTTAAAGAAACAAAGTTATACATTTACTAATTCTATTAACTCTACCCAACAACGAGCAGGCCCTAATATCATTCGCAGCCCAAACTAACTAACGCAGGCTCAAATCTATTAAGATCTCTATCCTAAGTACAAGCCCAAAATACATTAGTGGCCCAACAGAGGATTCTTAATCAAATCAACTAGGCCTACACTAATCCAACAAGTCCTAACTAATCAAATGTTATTCTTATGTGAATTTTATAAAACGAAACTAAGCCCAACGGAAAATTCCAAATCGTGGCAAGCAAAACCCAAACAGAACACACGTGCCCCAATATTGAATTTTTGATTTTATGGCTAAGACTACAAAACTGATGGGTACTGAGTAGCAAAAAACAAGTGTAAACTAGTTCTAAACCTTTATATAGCCAATATGAATGATTACGAATCGAGATCTAAACTATTAAACTCAAACACGAATCAAATAATTTCTACAAAACTCAATTAAGCGATCCTAAACGAATTCTTAAACTAGTAAGCACTAAGGACTAAACTTTTAAATCTAGAAACATAATAAGTTATAGTGAGATCTAAACACAATAAGCCAAAACCAAGTTAATAAGCTAAACAAAAGCGTTTAAAACAAACCAAATAAGCTACAGTAACAACCTTCGCACTCCAAAATAAGCTAAAATCACTATTCTAATAAACTATAACTAACCATAACTCAAATTCGAATACAAATAAGCTAAACATCTTTTCTTTACTTGTCGTTATATAAAAAAAAGCTAAAAATGGATTTGTAAATTTTAAACTCATACTAATCGAATAAGGCTTTTAAGGTGGTTTTATTAAAATCTGTATTAATGAGGATTTGAAAAGACAAGGTAAACAAAATTAACTAATAAGCTGAAAACTAGCTTATTTGAGCCTATCGAGTCTAAATCATTTTAAAACTTTTAGATATGAGAAAAATAAGCTGATTAGAGCTTATGGATCTATTGTCCTTAAAGGTATTAAACGATTTTGAAATAATAAGCTGAGGAAATAAGCTTGAGATTAGAGCTTTTTAGAAAATAAGCTATATCGAGAGATAATTGAAATCTAAAAATTTTTTATTAAAAATTCTTAACAACGATTACATCTGAAAACTATAAGCTAAAATATTAGCTTGTACATAAAAATCCTAACTTAACATCTAAAAAATAAGCTCAGCTTATTGAAATAAGCTAAAAAAATGGAAGAGAAAAGTTTAAAACTAAAATCTTCACTTCACCCTTTTTTGAGGGGAGCGGGGTGGACATTTATAGGGGATAAGGGGTGAAAACGTAACTTTGATCCCATCATTGGTGTAGTAATGAGCCAATCATTGGCTGACTTTCGAGCTCACACGGATCGAGCATTTGTATAAGTAGATCCAACCATTGTCTTTGCGCCACGTGTATATTCTTTTAGCTTCATTCGTACGCACTCTTTTTCCATCGTCAGATCATACCTCTTGCAACTTGGAATGAATTATGATATGTAGAATATTGCACCGCCACGTGGTGCTCTACCATTCGCCCATTACATTTGAGTGCTTGGTCATGTGAGATATTTTCATTTTATTTGGTGGCACGTGAGCATCTTAATCATATCTACAGTCCATATCATCATAAATTAATATGGGCCTCTGAATTATTTCTTGTTGGTGCCTAATTTTGGGCATAGCTGTTCCGGCCCATAAAATGGGTTACAGGCTGGCTCAATAAAATTTGAAGGCACCGTAGGACTCGTTTTATCGCGCTCTTTCCACTGGCATGCTCGGGGAATTTTCACGACTTCATCTCGATTTTGAATAATAAGCATTCTTGATCGAACCGAACCTGCAAATACCCGTTTTTGCATTGTTTTCAATCCGTTTTACCTGTAAGACATAAAAATACCAAACAAACATATTTGCAATAAAATTAAGCATATTTTAGTATTTTTAGTCCGATTAATAGTGTTTTATGGGGTATAAAAGATGTATATTTTAGCAAATACCAAATTCCCTCACACTAAACCATTGCTGGTCCCACGCGCAATGTAAATAAAACAAAACTGGAAATAAATAATTTTATCCTCTTTTAACTTATAACCCCTCACAATCAAACAAGAACAGAAAAGGTCTATTAAAAATTTCAAAAATCATTTAATTTCGCAAGCACCCCTGTTTTACCCATTTTTTTTAATTTTTTTGTTTTTCATAATTTACAACTTACAACTTATTCATGTGTGACATAATGTATTGCTTTCATTATTCATTGATAACTTTTAGGATCAAGACCAAAAAGGCACTAAAGTGTCATTGGATAAAATTCATCATCCTTCGACTTTCACCTCTCCAAGCCAAGCTTAAAAACAAGATCATTGCAAAATACAAGTTATGATGCTAACACTACTCATAAAAGCTAATTGTGTACTTACTTTTCCTCCCTTATTCCTAATTTTGTATCTCAAGATTTTATTATTATTATTATTGGTGACAAATAAATTATGCCCTTATTAATATAAAGTAAACCCGGTTTAGACCACAATTAGTTTGAAATCCTTTCCTAAAGAGACGATTTGGTGAGAATAAGGTCCACATTAAGGTTCTAATTTCGCATGATTTAGGGGTTATCCTTTTTTTTTAATCCGAAACAACTCAACTACGAGTCCAGAGGTCCTTTAGAAGGCTGCAACATCGGTTGTAAGCCGGCAAGATGCAACAAACATATTTTGACCTCGGTAATTTCCTCGACCTTTTAGAAGGCTGCAACATCGGTTGTGAGCCGGCAAGATGCAGCAAACATATTTTGACCTCGGTAATTTCCTCGACCTTTTAGAAGGCTGCAACATCGGGTGTGAGCCGGCAAGATGCAGCAAAATTTTATAAGTCTCGGATTATTATAACTATGTGCCTTATTTTGAAGGCAGCAACATCGATTGTGAGCCGGCAAGATGCATCAAACTTTTATCAGCCCACAGTTTTATTATTATTATTACCTCCACCCTTTAAACGACTATCACATGGGTATGCGAGCCGACCATGATCCAGAAGTCTTATTTCGACTTCAGTTTATTACATAACTTATTATTATTATAGCCAAATTTCAAGTCCTATGGTCTTTTAACAACTGCCTCATCGGTATGCGAGCAGACCATGGTCCAGGAGTTTATTTCCCTATAACACTAACAAAACCTCGATGTGTACCTTACTTTCACCATAAGGAATCTCTACGAAGTGATTTAAACTAAGAATCGCAAAAACCTAAAGCAACTTTATTTTATTCAACAATTATATAGCGTTTAGTAAGCTGGTGGGAGCAAAAAGCCACAATTAACCTCTATGAGCTCTAAAGATATCCAACTAATCCACGCTTAGCATCAAACTTATATTTAACTCTATCATATTTCGTTCTTTGCAAAATTTTAAAGTTAAGCAAACGCTAAGTCTCGAAAGCTAAGGGGAAAGCTAGAGTTTAAAACTCGATCAAGTCAAAAGCTACCAAGTTCTACGGGCCTACTTATTACTAACATTTTTATATTTTCATCATTTTTTTTTGGGCCCATGACTATTGGATGACAGTTAGATAAGGAATATTTGTTCCTTATTTAATGTGTTCATTCACCAACCTAGGACATTAAGTAACTAAAAACTTGGAGCATTTAGTTACTTAATTAATGTGTCCCTCAGTGTCATGGGATTCATATGGGTTTCAGGGAGATGGTTTTTGGGAGAAAAGAATATACACCATACTGAACATGATTGAACAGGGAGAGTGAATAATCAATATTCAACATGCCTAATTCTGCTTTCAGTATGGTGAAAGTAGGTTCATCCAAGGGCTAGTGAAGATATCAGCTAGCTGATACTCAGTGGGGCTGAAGTACAATTCAATATCTCCTTTCAGGATGTGGTCCCTGATGAAATGATATCTTATATCAATATGATTGGTTCTTAAATAAAGGACTGGATTGTAGGATCTAGAAATGGCACTTGTGTTATCACAAAGAAAATGTGGTAAGTCACATTGTAATGTATGTTTATAGTCACTGGTTGACTTTTTCATCCCTAGAAACTTGCACAACACCCATCAAGCAGCAAACATATGTCAGCCTCAAGCTGATGGACCATAGCCACTGACTGTTGCTTTCTTGGCACTCTAGACAAACTAATTTTTTCACTAAGTAATTTGACAGGCGCCTTGAGTACTTTTTCTGTCAATTACAACGCAATAAAGTCCTGAGTCTGAATATCCTAATGATATCAAAGCCTGAACATTTTAGATAATACAGACCTAGGGTATGGGTACCTGTTCATGTACTTGAGGATTCTTCACATCTGTTAGATGTGTTTCCCTTGTTGGACTGATATATTTGCACATCGGACTGTGGAGAGTTTGGAATCAGGCCTTGTTGCAGTTAAGTACATCAGTGACCCAATCATTCCCCTATGTGAGGTCTCATTTACTGGTTTTCCAGCTAGATCAGGACCTAAGTTGTTTGGAGGAACCATGGGTGTTTTCACTGAGGAATTGTCAGAAATCTTATATTTCTTAAGTAAGTTCCTAGTGTACTGTTCTTGACAATTTGAGATTCATTTGTCATCCTGCTTGATTTGCAGTCCAAGGAAGTAGGTAAGTTCTATAACACCTCGTGTTTTAGGACAATGTACGACGTTAATAAAGTCACCATTTATTTTTAGTATTGTACGCGTTTGTTTTTAATGGAAATCGTTACGTTAAATCGCGTAAGCTAAAAATGATCATTCAATGTAAACGGGCATTAAACAATTAAATGTTTACATCAAGAAAGTGTTATATGATTATTATGAGGATAATTAATAACTTTGTTCATCTTATTTTTATTGGCTACGTAAAATGCTTACGTTTCGCGATAAAACGCGTTTCGGCATTCCATCCCGGGAAGCACCAAACCTAACTAACGCTTAAACAAATGCCCAACGAATTATACCCAATACCCACAATAATTAATATAACATCACATGGGAGCCGTATGTGGCTGAAATTTTCAAGATAGGAACAAGAGATTTCAACTTGCTAAAAATATCTAAAGTTAAGAAAAGATCATAAGGGAACCATACTCTTACAACCATGAACCACTTGTCAGAATTAACCTTGTGCAAGGGTTAAAAAGTGACCATGGTTAGGTTAATTAGATATTTTCACTATAAATAGCATGCATGCACTCTTTCTTTCATAAACACTTAACAAAAATCACAAAAACCTCTCTTTGTCTCCTCTCCTAACCCACGGCTCAAAACCCCATTTATACACAATCCATACTTTGATTTTCTTTCACCATATTAGTGTTTGCATATCATACTTAAGGTATTCTAAGAAAATTGAGGTTGGTTAAGCTTTTGAAAAGGTTTTAACAAGTTATTGCAAGATTAGGTTTCATACCTAATCTGGGTTTATAAGCTTGTAAGCTTATGGTTTGAGTCTAAACATCGGTTTTAGCATTCATTTCTCATCTCATACATCGTCCCTAAGGTCTTCCTAATTCCTTCATACTTTTATTTATTATGATTTTATGTGTTATATGTTAATTATGGCTATAATCACCACTAAGGACTTTTTAATATGTAAAATAAGTTTTCACTTATGTTTATGAATTTATACACTTATTCTTATGTCATATGGTTATAAATAAATCATTGAAATAATGAATGTAAAAGTAGTGTTAACTATGGTTTTAAGTATAAACATGTTTAGGTTAAATTAGGGTTTTATAAGGTTACTTAATCTTCACATGTGAAAATAATGGAAAGTAAATTGTTAAACTTGTTTACAATGAAATTATAAGGATATGATGATCTTGGACATTATATAATAGCAACATATTTACATATAGTATATTAGGGGTTCTATAATAAAACAACTAGTTTGAAAAATACATAAAATAAGCATTTTATAAACGTATAACACGTTGATAATAAATGGGTGTATAATTCGAACCTAACAGTAAGGTTTAGACTTATATAAAAATAATACTCACATGACGCACCAAATGATAAGAAACTCGAAAAAACCGATATACAACAAAAATAGATACGTTAATTAACGATTTACAAGACTATAACTACTTTAAACTATTTTTTATAAAAGTTAACATTCATTACAGAAACTAATATTTTTAAAACATCTAAAATATGATATATCTTTTTAATTAAGAGATCGTACTTGAAAAAGAATCGCTAAAAACTGAACTAAAAACGAATAAACTACGACTTTACTAGTAAATTAAAGTTATAAAAGTAATTTTATAAACTAAGAACAGTAAAAGCACTAATTCCAAGATCAGTGGGATTAACTTTATAAAAATATAATACCATCTTTTAATAACAAAGACGTACATCAGAACAGAATCACTAAAATCAGGATTAAAAACGAATAAGTTATTACGATTACAAGTTACGCTAATTAAACTAAAAACGACACTAGCTGTTGTGAACAGTTAGAAATTACTATTCACAATCGCATTAATTCACTAAAGTATGACTGGAAAGGCACCGCAGAAACTCTTAAAAAACTAAAATGTAATATTTTGATCACTCGTCTTACTACGAAGACGTGGACGTAAGAAACGCGAGCAACGGACTTAAAACGACCAAATTAGGTCATTTTTACGAAAAGTATATTTATAAACGTTTTCACTTTATAAATATTATTTTACTAAAACGATTAGTTGGTGATTATGCTATATAGAATATTGAGTGGTTATCAAAGTGCTATAATACTAGGGAGTTTCATAATGAGGCCTCTTCGGATGGCGTATCGACGAGTTGTTGGATTTACGATTTAAAGTGTCCTAACTCCTCCTACGTCATGTCATGACCTCTTTAATTATGATAGCCCGAACGATATTCGGATTAACAACTATATAAGAGTATATTCGATGTATTAATTAAAGTATCTACTCGTACTTATACGACATTAATTTAAATAGGTGCATCTAAACGTTTGCGTGACGTTTTCTCTGTGATTATTTGGACTATCTGGTACTCCAAAGTGAGTTCATACCCACTTTTACAGTTTTAACTGATTTACTATTATTTAGGGTAAAAATGTGCTTTGTTTTATAAATTGGACGCAAGTGTTTTAAATATATTGATTATGTGTTTGCCTAAGTAGCGATAACCCTCCTGAACCCATTATCCATGACTGTCAATTTTCAAAGATGTTAGTTTGTTAAATTGCATTATGTTACGCGAATATTAAAATAGATCTATTGGGATTAAACCTCCCCGTTTGGGTGCTTATCGTATCAACCGGAAACGAACGTTGACCATTGTCGGACTTGGATTTGCTGTTACAACATCTGTACGGGCAAAATACTGCTAAACCAGCAAATATAGTTGAGCTTCAGTGTCTATGAGCTGAGTGGCAACAGTATTCTGGTTTTGTGATTGTTGGCATATGTTGTTAACATCACGGGAAATCTTGCGGTCCTGCATAATTTAAATACATAAACCCTATGAATTCACCACAATGTTTGTTGACATTTAAACAATGTTCAGGAGGTCAATAGGCACGAGGTCCAAGGATGCCATGGATTACATTTTTGATTGCACATTTTAAAGATTTTATGTGCATCATATTTTTGGGAAAATGTTTGTTGTCTTTTTGTTAATATTAAACAAGGAACAAGTAAAAGCTTTATGCTTTTGATTATGTCTTATAATCCAATGTAATCAATTAAAACTACTTTTTTATGTCGCGGTTCTTATATGTATCTTGTGATGGTATCTTGAAGTAACACGCCCGGATCCTTATTCCGCTGCGACCTCATTTTGTGGGGTGTTACAGATTGGTATCAAGAGCCAAGGTTATATAGAGAACCAGGTCAAAAATGTATTTTGCTGGACTATAACCCGTTTTTCATTTCAAACATTGCATACATACAAAAGGGTTTTTACGAGTATTCATATACTAAATTGGTTGCATTATTCGGTTAGCTGATAAACATGCATACTTTATATACATTGTTTATAATATATTACTTAAAAAGAGATAATAGTCTTATATTAATAATACTTATATAAGTCACTTTGATTTTTTAGTTTCGAGCATGAACGGATTCGGAAGATCTACTGTTTACGTATAACTGAAGATATCCATCCTATATGAGGACCTATCTGACATAGATCACCATGAGCCAAAGAACTATTTTTAGGATCCTACCATCTCCATATTACGTGCCAGGCCCTAAGGAGCCAGAGCAGGCCAACCACCTTATCACCTATCTATGTACATTGGTTTCCGAGCCTGTTTATCCGAAGTTCTACCAGAGACGATGTCCTACCGGTTGAAGGAGCAGCCATTGCTAATACTCTGCCATCACCTTACTACTGAGTCAACTCTGGGATACATTCCTGAGTTCCGATCCTGTAGGAGATCCAGAGAGGATAAACGAGGAGGATCTGAGGAGGATTCCAGCCGACTATCTGCTGACAGAGGAGACGACATGGAGATGAAGGAAGCCATATTTGACATGATGATGATGATGATGCAGAGGAGGACACTTAGCTCTTGCCAACCCTGCAGCTGTTTGCTTATTCATCTGACCAGGAACCCCATACCTTGCTTATCGCGTCACGGCTAGGATGTCCATCCGACCCCAGGCGCCGACACCATCCCTCTTCGAGGAAGTTGCTGAGAGATTGTTAGCCTTACCTACTCCACCACCATCACCTCTCTCTCCATACTCATCACCACTTCCTCAGATACCCTCTCCGCCATTACCTATACCATCACCACCACCCAATGGCCCTACATATGTTAAGGGATCTCTGGGATCCCGAGCTGCTGAGATTAGACAGAGAGATGCACTACCATCTCCTGTTCATGAGACTGAGATGCCTGAGATTTGTTTACCGCTTCGTAAGAGGCCGCGTCGTACTACTCCTGGTCCTGGATACGAGGTCGGGGAGAGTTCGGCAGCTGGTACTGCTAGGCAGGTTGGACCTGCCACTGCTAAGGCAGACCTTTATGGATTTGCTGATATGTTAGATGCCGCTCCAAGATGCCAGACGTCTGGGGAGTTAGGCTATGGTATTACGGATACATGGGATGACCTTGTAGGAGCCATCCAGGAGATTGCACCGACCACCTTAGAGGGGGTCAATCAGAGAGTTACTGAGTTGACTACTACTGTTGACCAGGAGGATGAGATCATATATTATCAGCTGGATGATGCACGACATGACCGAACTCTACTTAGAGCCCGAGTCAACATGTTGTACAGGGATAGGCCATTCCATAGACACACTGCCCTTCTGATGCCAGAGATACCAGAGGAGGCCAGTAGCAATTCCTAGACTTTGGTTATGATTGTAGCTACTGTACAGTCTGTTAAGTATTATGGGTTATTCCCAACTAGCAGACTGTATAGATTTCTTTTGTTTTGTCTAGCTACTCTGTTTAGATCTTTTTGTTCATATATCGGCTACTTTGTACAGCCTACTAAGTATTACGGGTATATCCCGGCTAGTATGGCTTTAGGCTGTTTCTTTTGTCTTGTAACCTAAGTATAGTAATCATCTTGTATC
>BQNB010150383.1:4446-16041 GCA_026074375.1 Tanacetum coccineum
GCCATATGGTATGGAGCGGATACGCCGTATTGATGTCTGAGAAGACAGACTCGATAAGAATAAATAAAAACAATCCGGGTTATCTCCTGGGAGCTTTCTTCACTCGGCTCTTGTTACCATCTACGCTTCGTCCATCCTATGAAATATTTCTTGGCATGCTTCTTCACTTGTGCTCGTCAAATCATCATATTCATGTTCTTTTATAGCAACATACTCTTCGTCTTCACTGAATGAATACTTGATTATCTTAAATCTTCTAGTTTTGCAAACTGACCGCTTTTGATTATCAAACAATCCATGTTTATCATTATTCTCATGTTCCTCATTATCCAGAAAATTACTGTAGTAGTTTGCGTATGGTCCTTTTATATGATTCCTCCAATTAGAAAATGGAGAGCATTCATGATCATTTACTTTCCACCAATAATCTTGAATTTTTACTAATTGTTCATAATCAAGTTTGTGGAAATTTCTGAAAGACCTCTTTAACCATGCGTAAAAATTCATTACACTTTGGCTTGCATCACCCCATGATTTTTCATAAATGGCTTTTTGCTTAAGGGCTTCTTCTTTTAAATTCCCGTCTGCTAATTCATTGTACCTTTCATAGTCCTGAAAATATGTCATGTAACCAACCCGAACCACTCCCGATAACTCTCCTCCGTTACAGAATCTGTCTTCATTTGAATTGCAAGTGGGCCATTTAGCTTCCCCATTTTGAAATGGAAAGGTTCGCAAATATGATCAGAAATTTCATATGGTACTCCATCTTCAGACCATGGCTTTTCAAGTTCATCATTCAATTCATTCTCATAATCTTCGTAAGTCTTAGTTATTTCAATATCACGAGTGAATAATTCCGGATCAAATTTAAGAATAAAATTGAACTCCTTGAATTCTGTGCATAACAGTGTTTCGTAGTCGAACAACTTTGTTTCAATTCTAAAGATTTCAGCCGTTTCTTGTTCGTCATCATTATTAGCTTTCTCAGCATCAGAAAATTCCTTTATAGCAACTCATTATTGACCATTGTTCTTAATCCAAAAATCTTATAAGACTTTCTTGGTTAATGGATACATAATATTATGGTTAGCGAATTTCAAGGCTAACCATTTTTTGAACGTAGAATTGCTTGGATCCCTTATTGCTTTAGTCACCGTAATCCGACTAGTACAAGAAGGCGGGTAATATTTTCTAAAATTCAGTCAAATCCACCCAACTAGTAATTGAACCTTTAAATTCATCAAACCAATTGCTTGCATTTCCAACTAATGAAATCTAGAAAACAGAAAGCCTAAGTCGCTCATAATTCACATTCGGCAAGTTAATGGGGTCAATAATTTTAAGGAAGTATTCGATATGCTCCACCGTGTCTTCTCCATTAGTCCCACTAAAGGCATTATCGAGCAAATTAGCAAGGAATTTACCTTTTAGTTCATAGGCTCTTTTACCATTAACCATAATACTTTCAATCCCTGAATAATAATTTTCTTTGTCGTTAGTTGCGAATTCTTCCATAGTTGTTTTTGTCTGAATTTCTGCCATTACTTCTTCAATCTTTTCACTACTTATTAGTATGATCTGTGACAAGGGTAAAAATATCAGTAGGATTTGCTTGGAAGAACAGTAATACAGAAAATCAAGCACGAAAATCAAATACGAAAAATCAGCTTCTATTACTATATCAGACGATCGATACGCCATATTCAATTGATCTGAATACGCCGTATCAGTCTACTGAATGGATACGCTGTATTGGCAAAGAAAGTTAGATACGCCGTATTCAATTGAAGTGGATACGCCGTATCAGGTTATCGACCAGAACAGTGTATAGAAAACAATTAAAACACACACAAATAAAACTAGCAAACAATTAAAAGAAAATATAACAAGCAAACAAATACACAAATATACAGAATTTTACAAAATTTTACACTAATCTAAATTACACTAATTAATCTAAATTACACTAATCCTAAGGGTTAAGTTAATCTAATGTTAAAAACCAAAATATTAAATAAAATTCAAGATTAAAATTTCACTCCCCGGCAGCGGCACCAAAAACTTGATTGTGTTGTCGTGTAGGTGTTATTTATGTTTTCAAGTTTTAAATTTATATTTTGCCGACTTTACCTAAAATAACACTTTAACGGGCAGTGTACCCGATCAGATGGAGTTTCGTGGTAAGTAGGGTGTCGATCACTAAGAGCGAGAACTAATCTTTTATTTTATCAATATTTTGGTTAACTAAACTAAGTTAATTTAAACTATGTTAATTCTATTCTATGTTAAACCTATGCTAAACCTATGTTAATCCTAATTCTAACGGATAAAGGGGGAGTTTTCAGCCTGAGAGACTGGCACGGGTTTTGTGGTAACTTAGATCAATTTAAGACACAATAACACACGCAAGCAGACAGACAAAAGATAGAAGATGAGTCTAGCCAAATATAAAAAAATTGTATTTACCAAGATTAATCCAATTAAAACGTTGGTTTATTTATTTCGTGCAATGAGTGCTTATCTCGAGGCGGCATATCATTCTAAGATTTAGGTGAGACTTCTTCCTAAAATCTAGACACGTAGAATTTTGTCACAATTAAACGTATCAGCGTAAAGCATCTTATTTGATAATTATAATCTATCCTAGGAGAATAATAATGGTGATCTTATTAAACCCTAGCTCATAGAGACTTTACCCACTTACTGCTTAATGGTAATTTATATACTAATAGTCCACTATCCAAGTCTTTACCAAAGGAATCAGTATGTTATTTGTTGATCCTAGGTCACCTGTTATTCCAACTTGTTCACATATCTCAAAGGTTAAGATAGGACATTAATTGTGGTCCTATTGATCTAGATATATGAATCACTATATGGAGAGCCATCCCGGCATCTAGCTAACTTGGTTGGTATCACTAGATCCAGTTGAATGATAGGTCGCATACAAAAGCACGTAAACAAGTATGAATTGGTAAACATAAACAAGCAATCAACGATAAATTAAGCATTCGATATAAACAAACCAAACATTTAAATCTTGATAATCATGACTAATACCCAAGGGTATTAGCCCTTAATCATTGTAAGCAATACAAAAGTAATAATCCAACCAAGATAAACTAACCGAGTTAGACGAATGATACCAAAAATCAAATGATTACAAGAGTATAGGAGATTACAAGGTGTTTCCTATGGAATTAGTAGCTTTGCTTTACCTCTTCTGCTCTTCTTGTCTTCTGAAAATCGAATTTTATGGTTAAGGTATCGAAAATATGATCAAGCACACTGAAAACCCGTTTTTAGGTTTTCTATTTATACTGTCTGGAATTTGGTCGATACGGCGTATCGAGAGAGATGGATACGACGTATAGGATGTCAGAACAGTAATCTTCAAATGTCTTCGTTTAAGCTCCAGAATGCGTGCCTTTTAGCTAATCTTCACCAAGTACTCCATAATTACTGCAAATCTCAAATATAAATGATTAACAATTCTTGCAATAATTATACAAAATGGGTTATTTACATGGGATACATGATGCTATAAAAGTGATGTTATTTGATGTCATCAGCAACGTTGCATATTGTCTTCTTACAGAGGAAGGAGAGCCATCAACTCTTCAAGAAGCACTGAATAATCCAAATGCGTCGTTCAGGAAGGCAGCAATGCCAGAAGAAATCGAAGCTCTTTCTAAGAACAAAACGTGGGAAATGTTGCCACTACGAGAAGGTAGAAAACCCATTGGAAATAAATGGGTGTATAAGATCAAGAAAAACGGTGATGATCAGGTGGAGAGGTATCGTGCAAGACTAGTGGTAAAAGGATATGCTCAAAAAGAGGGAATCGACTTTAATGGAATATTTTCCCCTGTGGTTTGAATGATAATTGTTCGGGTGGTTCTGTCAATGTGTGCTACGTATGATTTACATTTAGAGCATCTAGATGTGAAAACTGCATTTTTCATGGAAATCTTAAAGAATAAATTTACAAGCTCCAACCAGAAGGATTTGAACAAAAATGAAAAAGAGAACTTGGTTTGCAGGTTAAATAAATCTCTGTACGGTTTAAAGCAGGCGTCGCGGTGTTGGTACAAGAGATTTGATTCTTTCATCAGGAGCTTTGAATATAACAGACTACGTGCAGACCCTTGTGTATATTTCAAGAGGTTTAGAAATAATGATTTTATTATTTTGCTATTATATGTTGACGACATGTTGGTAGTTGGCCCCAACAAAGATCGCATCAATAAATTGAAGGCTCAACTGGCTAGGAAATTTGAGATGAAATACCTTGGACCCGCAAACAAGATTCTAGGGATGCAAATTCACCAAGATCGAGTTAGTTGGAAGATTTGGCTTTCACGGAAAAGTTATTTGAAGAAAATCTTGCAACAGTTTAATATACAAGATTGTAAGCCAATATCAACCCCGTATCCTACTGATCTCAAATTATCCTCTAAGATGAGTCCTAGCAGTAAAGAATAGAGGATGGAGATGTCTCAAGTACCGTATGCATCAGCAGTTGGAAGTTTAATGTTCGTGATGATTTGTATAATACCAGACATTGCACATGCAGTGGGAGTAATGAGTTGGTACATGGCAGAACCTGGTAGAGAGCATTGGGAAGCTGTGAAGAGGATCCTTAGATACATTAAAGGAACCTCAGATGTTGCATTATGTTTTGGGGAATCGGATTTAATTTTCAAGGGATATGTTGATTCTGATTACGCAGGTGATCTTGACGGAAGTAAATCAACCACCATGTATGTGTTTACACTCTTTGGCGGAACAGTAAGCTGGGTTTCAAAACTACAGTCAGTTGTGGCTATGTTAACAATGGAAGCCGAATATGTTGTAGTTGCTCAAGCCAGCAAAGAAGCAGTATGGTTGAAGATGTTACTGGAAGAACTTGGACACAAACAAAAGAAAATTACTCTATTTTGTGACAATCATGGTGCCTTGTATCATGCAAGGAATTTAGCATTTCATTCAAAGACAAAGCATATACGAGTTCAGTGTCACTTCGTTCATGAGAAAACATGCTTAAAAAGTGTCAACATAAAGTTGGTGAGTTCATAGGTTTTTGTAAGTATAAACGTTGAACCAAAGTTTTGTAAAGTATGTATGACCGTTTCAATCCTTAAATGTTCCCCAAAATGTATGTATGAATGTTAGAAATCAAATAGTTGTAAAGTATGCATGACCATTTTAATTCCCAAATAGTCACAAAGGTATAACTATGGTTGGACCACCATTGTTCAAGTATGTATTGTCACTTTATTCAAGGCAACGTAAATATTCAAATGTGTATAAAACAATGATTATGATTACTCTAAGTTCATGAAACTGCTGTGTAGACTCATATATATGCCACTTTATTCAAGGCATCGTAAGTGTTCATTTTTGTGTAAATGTTGTGCTCTGACATGTTATAACGTTCGTTTGCCCGATGATAGCTAATCACCCGAACGGGACTGTCACACCCGAATAGATCTATTTCATAACATTCGCGCTTACCCTCCGAGTAATTCACAGTTCAATCCGCTTAAGCTAATCTGTAATCATTTGGGTAAAAGTAAAGTAATATCTTTGTTTTCAAAAATAAGTGAAACAAGCAATGTATTTCGTCCCAAAATAAGTAATTGAGTATGTAGACCAGTTTGTAAAAACGAATTGTAAATGCACATGTAATGAATTCAAACCAATCATGTAAATAAATTTGGTAACAAGCATGTTCTTACCCCAAAAGTTGTAAAGTATATGTGAAACAAGTAAAACGTGGGGCTATAAACTCACCTCGAGTGAATGAACGGTAAATGGATATCAAATGAGTGTATACGTCTCGCGTATGACCGAAGGCAACCTAATTAATTATAGGCCGTATGAGTACTAAGTACTTTGAATATCTAACACCATATATAATTCTATATAGCTACATCACCATCTAATTGTATTTGAGAAATAATATTTAAATCGCATTTGATAAATAATAATCATGTATTTGTACTCATATAATCATATGAATAGTTCAATCGCCTTTGAAAAATAATATTTATAAAGTTTAAAACATGTATAAATATTATTTAAGTGATTCTAAAATGTTTCGCAAAAATTTTTATTAAACACGAACCAACACTATTCATGTCAAGAAATAGTGTATATGTATAAAATAGTGCGTATCTTTCTCGTTTTAAGTCCGTTTTGCACGTTCTTAACGTCTACGTTTTTGTATATCAAAATATTACATTTTAATATTTCTAGTCATCTGATGAACAGTACTTTTACTGTTCATGAACTTTTATAAATTTATTTTTATAAACTTAATCATCGTAAACCCGTAAATGTCGTATCTTATTCGTTTTAGCTCCGATTTTAATGATTCTTTCGAGCACGTCTTCGCAATTAAAAGTTCTATCTAATTATGATATTTTCAAAAATAAAATACCTGATGTGAACAGTAACTTTTATAAAAGTATTTATTATTGTAAACTTGTGAAATTCATAACTCCTTCGTTATTGATCGAAAAATTATGATTCTTAATGTTTTGGAATCCTAAAAATACATACTTTCTGTGAAAAATAACCATATGTATATATCAAAGGTGAAATGTAAATAGTTTTTATAAAAATTCTTTTATAAAAGCGTTTATTATCGTATAACTTGCAAATGCCGTATCTCCTTCGTTATAACTCGGTTTTTCAAGTTCCTTATATGCCTACGATCCTTGTAACATGTAGTATTTGATAAAAATATAAAATGAACACTTTATTTTTTGAATTTGATCAGACCCTTTAAGATTTTTACATAAAATGTGTTTAAAACTTGTTTTTGTAATTTTTTAGTTTAGTAACTTTGTTACAAGTACCCTACCATGTCTTATACCACATGTCTTACATACTTAAGGTCCTTAGTTCATAATTTGTCTAAATATTGTCCAAGAATCACAAGATCCACAAGTCTACATACTTATTTGTTCATAAACTTTAATAAGTACACTTTTAAGGTAACTAATTTATATATACTTTTTATACATAAACCACCTTTGTACAATACTTATACTTCCATTCCCACATTATATTAACATCCATATAACATATGTAAAAGTATACCAAATCATATCCAAGTGTAAAAATCCACTTTACAAGTTAATAAGTTTCCTAGATGGTGATTAACTATATAAACATTATATACACATAAAATCACAAATGTAAAGAGTTTAGGGTTTTTAGATAACCTTAATATGATGTAAGATGATGAACAATATGATCTAAACCCTAGTTTAGATGATAAACCCAAGCTTCCAATACTTAGAAAACCCTAACATTCAAGAAAACCCTAATCTTAAACCTTTCTTGTTTAACCCTTGTAAACTCTAAACCAAGCCTTCAAACCTTCTTGGTATACCTTAGATATGATGTAGGAATACTTAGAAATGTGGTAAATAAAATTGTGTGAATTATTTGTGTGTTTTTGATGTTGGTCGTGGGTTTGGGAGAGAAAAACAGAGATGAGTGTTGTTTTCACTTAAGCAAATGAGTGTTGTGTGTTTTTCTATCTAGTTGCTTGCCTTATATACTCCAAGTAGCTAGTTGGTATTATGTCTAGGTTCATTATACACTTGCTTGGGCAAAGAGAGGAAATCAAGGAAGAAATAAGCAAAAACACTAGTCATGAACTTAAGTGTGATGAGTGTTATCTTGTACAAGACTTTGGTTGACATTTTTGAGATATTTTCTCTTATATTCTACCCTATATCCGGCCACACATGTATGTACATAAGAGATTTTTGTAATTTTTGAGTATTGAGTATAAAAATGGGTATTTGTTGAAGCGTAGATAAGTTTTGGTGGTTCCGGGTATGCCTAAATGTATTTTATTGCGAAACGTAAACACTTTACGTGACTAATAAAAATAAAATATGGAAAGTTAATAATTATCCTCCAAATAATTATATAACACTTGTTTGACATAAACTTATAATTGTTGGATGTCCGTTTATGTTGAATGTTGGTTTTTAGTTTACGCGATTTAACTTAACAATTAAAATTAAAAGCAAACGCGTACAAGACTAAAAATAAATAGTGAATTTAATGACGTCGTATAATGACCTAAAACACGGGGTGTTATAAAGTGGCCATATTAAACACCAACCCAAACCATTTATCGGATGTTCATTGATGTAAAAAGGTGTGAAAATGTGAGTTGTTACAAGATTGATCAAGGCTCGATCTAATCTTCAAGTGGGATATTGTTAAATAAAGATACATTGTATCTTAAGGGAATCATTTGCAAGTTGGAGTACAAGTTGATTTCAAGTTGGTTATGCAAGTTGGAGTATAAGGACATGAAATTTGCCTATAAAAGTCAATGGAACATGCCTTCTTTCTACATCCCATTTCACATCTTTCTCTCCTAGTTCTTGTGTGTGACGAATATAGAGAGTTTGTAAAATATCTCCTAATACAAGAGATATAACTAATGATGTTTGTTCTTGTGATTAGAGAGAAGTGTAATTCCTAATTTCTACTTAGTGATATATTTCCTTGCTCGTGGTTTTTACCCTATTGGGGTGTTTCACATTGAAACCGTGTGTCATCTTTTATAGCATTTCATATTTTAGTTGTGGGTTTGCTTCAATCCGTTGTCACTTTTCTCAACATAACCTATACTTTTGCCACCCAATATTGATCTAATCATGTCAACACGAGGGCATAAAAGCATTAATGTTATATAATCAGACTTGGTTCATATATGGAATTTGCAGCTTAAGAAAGAAGACATCTTATCAAGGTTTGTGCAAATCAATGACAATGATCCAAAGTACTTGAGAGGTGTAATTCTAAACTTTGTGCTTGCCGGTATGTGTTCGTTCATTTACGAGCTTTGCAAACATCCTGAAGTTCAAGATAAGGTAGCAAAAGAAATAAGAGAAGCAATAAACATGAATGAAGAGATTACAAATGTTGCCAAATTTGCTGCTCATGTGAGCGAGGCCACGCTCGAGAAGATGCAATATCTTCATGCAGCTTTGACAGAAACTATCAGGCTTTATCTGGCGTTACCAGTGGTATGCAACTTTTTTTCTACTCGTGTTCAATTCTCATATTTTGATTTTTGTAGATGAGCCTTTTGGAAGCGGTAGTCTTACTCTGGTGCAGGGTTGATATTCGTTTATTTCCATAAATAATATTACTTGCTACAACTATTTATTTCGGAGTATTGGTTATAAGTTTTAAATAGTGACAAAATTGCTTGAACTAAGAAAATTATATCACATTAGTTGTTAACCAATGTCCACCACCACCAATGTGGCTTAGTGGCATGGTAAGGCACCTTAATATTATTAGTCGACATATCTTTGATTGATCCCTTTCCAATATTGGGCATCTTATCTTTGGAATGTCTATTATAGCCTTAGTGCTGTTTGAAAAAGACTTAATTGACTTAATATGAAAAAAACTGAATTTATTAAGTCATATGAAAATTGTTTGTTAATAACTTAATGGAGAAAGATGGCTGGAAATATAAAGTGATAAAACTGAAGCTGTCCACATTAAATCATCTGTTAATTAAACACGACTTAATGAAAAAATTAAACAAACATGCCTGTTAGCCTTAATTATATCAAGTCAAACAAGAATGTTATCGGTCTTAGAAAGTCAAACTAGGTCTTATATTGTAATAGGCTAGTCAGGTTCAACGGGCTTGGATTGTAATCTATTATTGTCCTTGTTTCGGGCTCAAAGCCCAAGTTATGCCAAGCCCGGCCCGTTAGAAAGCCCAAGTGCCAAGCTTACAAAGCATGGGTATAAATATCCATTCACCACACTTGGTGAAGGGTGTTGGTTACTTTTCTATCACTTGTAACTTCCCATTTTTCTCTAATCTAATATTCCATCTTTGTTTCTCTCTCTACTTTCTCTCTCTAGATTTCTTCTTATTTTCTAGCATCTTGGTATAGACTATAGTTGTGTAATAGATTAAACTAGTAGGATAACATGTGGTATCACTCGCCAAGGGGTGTTTAGTGTTTGTTTTGTGAAAAATTCGTGGGTTTTTGTTGGTTTTTTCTTTGGTTCGAAAAAAAGAAAGAAAAAAATCAACTTTGATCTTTGTTTCGTGGTTAAAAGTGTTAAAGACTTGTACTTTTGGGCTTAGATCACATCCTTGCATCATTACTAAGTGGTTTTAACATCATTTCGTAGCTTACAAGAAAGTTTGAAGATTTTTTCTTGGCTGCGTTTTGCCTATCTGAAGGGGTGTTCGTCGTTGCGTTTTGATCAGACACGTTGCGTTTTGATTAGCTTCGTTGCGTTTTGATAAGAGTCATTGCGTTTTGATTAGCTTCGTTGCGTTTTGATAAGAGTCATTGCGTTTTGATTAGCTTCGTTGCGTTTTGATCAGAGTCATTGCGTTTTGATTAGCTTCGTTGCGTTTTGATCAGAGTCATTGCGTTTTGATTAGCTTCGTTGCGTTTTGATCAGAGTCATTGCGTTTTGATCAGATTCGTTGCGTTTTGATCTCAAGTCGTTGCGTTTTGATTCTCAAGTCACTGCGATTTGATATTTTTTGTGTGTTGCGTTTTGTCTCCACAGGTTGCGTTTTGAAGACCATCACTGCGTTTTGACTAAGAGAAACTCTGCCCAATTAATTTATTGATTGCGTTTTGACCAAGACTCGTTGCGTTTTGACCAACAATCGTTGCGTTTTGACCAACAATCGTTGCGTTTTGACCAAGAATCGTTGCGTTTTGACCAAGAAGTGTTGCGTTTTGATCATATTCGTTGCGTTTTGCTCATACTCACTGCGTTTTGGTCAAAAGTCACTGCGTTTTGCTCTTGAGTTTTATCTACAAGTTGAGATTTGCTCCTGCGTTTTGTCCATTGAAAACCTATGTTTTGAAACCCTAATTTCCCGAAAAAAAATTTCGACCTTACCGCGAAGGTCGATCCGCGCATCAGGTGGTATTTGACCGAATTTGGGAATCTATTAATCACCGTTTAATCAAAACATAACATCAAGACAAACAAACTTCAAGGACTAATTACAAGGACTTTGGACTTTAATTCGGACTAAAAGGACAATTACTCAACACAACAAACACAACCAATCAAACCAACAATCAACTTAATCATACTTGAAATGTCAATTAATTATTCATTCACGGTTTCTTCTTGATTTTGTAAAATCCCGCGAAAGATACGATTCTTTTCTCGGTTTTAATCAAAGATTTGTAAAATCCCGTGAACGTTAATTCATTTAAAACCACAATCAATCACTTCATAACACTTAAGATCCGATATCCATTTACAACAACTTCATCAAAATGTCAAATTCAAATACCAATTTGCAAACTCAATCATCAAATGCTCTTCATAATGCTATCATGGAAGCGGGTAGCAAAGATCGTCCACCAATGTTGGCACCGGGTAATTACGTTCAGTGGAAATCCAGAATCAAGAGATACATTGACACCAAACCTAACAGTGAACTCATCCACTATTGTCTCTAATGTCACACCCCCAAACTGGGCCTAGTCGGAATACGTGTCCGAGGGCGTGACGTCATAACAATCCGATCACAAAGTAATA
>BQNB010150384.1:0-16041 GCA_026074375.1 Tanacetum coccineum
CCAACATTTATAAAAAGCCTTAAGAAGAAAATATATTGCCTAGTTGTCTTAGATGATTACAGTAGGTTTACATGGGTTTCTTTCTAGCTACTAAGGATGAGACTAGTAGCATTCTTAAGTCCTTTATAACTAGGATAGAAAATCTAGTTGATAACAAGGTTAATGTGATTAGATGTGATAATGGAACTGAGTTCAAAAATAGAGAAATGAATCAGTTTTGTAAGATGAAGTGTATTTTGAGACAATTTAGTATAGCTAGAACTCCTCAATAAAATTGAGTTGCTAAGAGGAGGAATAAGGCACTAATTGAGGCTGCTAGGACTATGCTAGCTGATTCTAAGTTGCTAACTACTTTTTGAGCAGAAGCAGTTAACACTGCTTGCTATGTGCAAAATAGAGTGTTAGTAGTTAAGCCTCAAAACAAGACCCCATATAAACTTTTTCATGGTAGAACACCAACTTTAAGTTTTATGAGACCATTTGGGTGTCCTGTTACCATTCTTAATACCATAGATCACTTAGGCAAATTTGAAGGTAAGGCTGATAAAGGTTTCTTTGTTAGATACTCTTTGAATAGTGAAGCCTTTAGAGTATTCAGTAGTAGAACAAGGATAGTGGAAGAAAACTTGCATATTAGGTTTAGTGAGAGTACACCTAATGTTGTAGGTAGTGGACCAGATTAGCTATTTGATATTGATGCACTAACAAGAACAATGAATTATGAGCCAATTGTTGCAGGTACACAGTCTAATGGTTTTACAGGTACAAAAGCAATTGATAATACAAGTCAAGCTAGAAAGGAGATAGAACCTATCAAAGATTACATTTTGCTACCATTATGGACTGCTGATCCACCATATTCCCAAGATCCAAAGAGTTCTCATGATGATGGATCCAAACCTTTAAGTGATGATGGAAAGAAGGTTGATGAAGATCCAAGAAAAGATAGTGAATGTAAAGATCAAGAGAAGGAAGATAATATTAACAACACTAACAATGTTAATACTGCTGATAATGTTAATACAGTTAGTTCAACTATTAATGCTGCTGGCACAAATGAGGTTAATGATATTGATGGAAAAACAAGCATTGAACCTCCATATGATCCAAATATGCCTGCTTTGGAAGATGATAGCATATTTGACTTCTCAAGAGATGATGAAGATGATGGTGCAGTGGCTGACATGAACAATTTGGATACAACAATCCAAGTCAGTCCTAATCCAACTACAAGAATTCATAAAGATCATCCTCTTGATCAAGTGATTAGAGATTTCCAATCAACTACACAAACAAGAAATATTTCAAAGAATTTGGAGGAACATGGGTTTGTTAGTACTATTCAACAAAGAACAAACCATAAAGACCTTCAAAACTGCTTGTTTGCTTGCTTTTTATCACAAGAAGAACCCAAAAAGGTAATTCATGCATTGAAGGATCCAAGCTAGATAGAGGCTATGCAGGAAGAGCTTCTACAATTCAAGTTACAAGAAGTTTGGACTTTAGTGGATTTACCAAATGGAAAAATGGCTATAGGTAAAAAGGATGAAAGGGGAATTGTGATAAGAAATAAAGCAAGATTAGTTGCTCAAGGGTACACACAAGAAGAAGGGATCGACTATGATGAATTCTTTGCCCTTGTTGCAAGAATTGAAGCAATTAGGCTATTTTTAGCTTATGCTTCATTTAAAGATTTTATTGTGTATCAAATAGATGTAAAAAGTGCTTTTCTCTATGAGAAGATTAAAGAAGAGGTGTATGTATGTCAACCACCAGGATTTGAAGATCCAGACTTTCCTGATAGAGTATACAAGGTTGAAAAAGCACTGTATGGACTACATCAAGCTCCTAGAGCTTGGTATGAAACCTTGTCAACATATCTGTTAGACAATGGGTTTCAAAGAGGGAAAATTGACAAGACCTTATTCATTAAAAGGCACAAAGGTGATATTTTGCTAGTCCAAGTTTATGTGGATGATATCATCTTTGGTTCAACAAAGAAGGAGCTATGCATTGCATTTGAGAAGTTGATGCATGAGAAATTTCAGATGAGTTCTATGGGAGAACTTACATTCTTCTTGGGATTACAAGTGAAGAAAAAGAAGGATGACATATTTATCAGTCAAGATAAATATGTTGCTAAAATTTTAAAGATATTTGGGTTTACAGAAGTCAAGATTGCAAGCACACCAATGGAAACTCAAAATCCTCTGCTAAAGGATAAAGATGGTGAAGAAGTGGATGTTCATATGTATAGGTCAATGATTGGTTCATCGATGTATCTTACATCTTCAAGACCTGACATCATGTTTGCAGTGTGTGTCTGTGCTAGATACCAAGTTAATCCAAAGGTTTCACATCTTTATGTTGTGTGATATGTGTTGAATCGCATATCATTATTCCTTATTAAAATGTGCTTAAATGACCAATAATACATGAAAAATACATTGTATATGTGTGTTTTGTGAATTATGTTGTGCATGTATCGGATATATCAAAAAGGACAAAAACGAAACTAAAATGGACAAATCCAAGCACAAGATTGGAAGAGTGCAAGAAATCGAAGCCAAAGGCGTATACATCTTTAAATAGGCCAACCCGTACCCATTTAATGGGCCGGGCCAGCCCATTAAGATTTATACTATATAAAAACCTATGCCTAAAAACCTAGTCCAAATCCAATTCATAACTTAACACGGTCCAGGCCCAAAGAATTAAGTAAAAGCCCAAGTCAACACATATAGTCAAAGCAATAAAAAAACACCCGCCTTGAGTATTATTCATCATCCTCTTCATTTTTACTTTGTAAATTGATGTACGGGTAAAACCATTCCACCACACACGTTTGCTGACACCACTTAAGCCACCCTAGCAATCCTTAGCACTTCTACTGGTTATGATAACGTAGAGAGTAATCCAAGGGCTAATATGATGGATTGATGATTGGAAATGAATCAAGGGCTAGGATTTAATGATTGGGATGCTCCTTTTGCTTTTGGATCCTTCTTTTGCAGGCTATAAATAGAGGCTTCCACTCACACAGAAATCAAGTAGTTTTTTTTAGCTTATAGTAGCTTATTTAGTGTAATTTAGCTTATTGTTTTCTTATAAATGTAATTTCCTTTTTAAAATCCTTGTAACCTCCTTTGAAAATAATAAAAAGTTCAGTTTTAGTTAATTGTGTTTAAATTCTGTTTTTACTTTAAAGCTATTATTGTTCAAATATGTTTAAAATGATCTAATAAGCTCAAAATAAGCTCATTACTATATAAGCTATTGCTTAATCAGTTTCACTTACTTAAAGCTTAAACAAAATAAGCATTAACCTCAAATCAATCAAAAAGTCAGTTTTAAGCTTCTTTTGGATGATAAGCCAAACATGGATGGGCTTATGGTTTTACCAGCTTATCTATGATAAGCTGGAGCTTGTAGATGAGCTCTAATAGCACTTGAATCCTTGTTTTGAGCAAAGGATAAAGATACTATCTCATTTTCTCTATTTAGCTTATTTTCTAGTTTTGGTTATCACTTTGCTTAATTGTGCTTATTTTGTGCTTAATTGTGCTTAATTTGTCTAAAGTTGGCTTAATATGTCTAGCTTTTAGCTTGAAATAGTTTAGTTTAAGTTTTATTAGAATCTGTCCAATTAGTAGTTAAAATAGCTTTTTAATTTAGTTTATTGCTTAGTTCTTATTTCCATGAGAATGCTTATCTGTCCTTAGTATTATTTATCATCTGGTTTTGAAATTCATAGCTTAATTAGGTTTAAATTAGTTTAAAAATGTTTTTCCAAATTTTAAAGGGGTGTTTGAGATAAGAGTTTAAGTTTAGTCAAAGAGAGTGCAACCTGATTTTGGTATTCAAGTAAGTTTTGTTAAGCTAAATTAAGGTCTAAAAGTTAGTTTTTCATAAGCTAGAATTTAGTTTTGTTAGTTTTAAATATTAGTTTAGCTAATATCTGAGTCTGCTTGTCCCTAAGGTTTTCAAACAACTTACTTGTGTAAAATTCTAATAGTCCTATTTTAGGTGTGGTTTTTGTAAGGTTAATGAGGTATATGAACATAAATTTGAAGTTGTTTTGAGCTTTTGGAATTGCATTTTACCCATTTTAGAATTTTAAGAGTCAAGTGGGATAGTATTAGGCTTAAGCTAAATGGTTGAATATGCAGGTAAATTAGGTTAGAGGCTAGCTTGTTTTTTATTAATATGATTTTGATTATCTATTATGTCTGTTCTCAATCTGTTTTAAGTCATTAGCTTGTCAAAATTGCTTTTGAGTCTTAAAATTTTAGTTGCAAGTAACCATTAATTTCCAAAAAAAGCCAAAAACATAGTAGTTGTAGTGTCATACTTATTTATCTTTGCTAGCTTATTTCTTTATTCAATTTGCATTATTTCTTCTTATTAGTATTATTAGATTATAAGTCTTAATCTGTTTTCAGTTGTCAGCTTATTCCAAGTGCTTATTGGTCCTCAATCTTAGCTTAAAGTTTGGTTTAATGTCCTTTAAGTCCATTTTAGAGTCTGCTGTCTTAAGGCTTTTTATGCTTTTTAGCTTAACTTGTTGGTTTATTTTTTTAATTTAGTGCTTATTACGTTAGGGTCTAGGCCTGTTTTAGTTTATTAGTTTTCTACTAGCTTATTGAGTCCTAAAAAGCCAAACAGTTTAGCTTAATTTCAAAGCCTTAAGAAAACAAAATCTGTTTCCTTTTAACTTCTTTTTCCCAGCTTAATAATAAGTTTTAGTATTAAGTCCGTTTATTAAAGTTGCTAGTTTATGCTTATTCTTTAGCTTTTTCAAAATAAAAATAAAAAAATAAAAATAAATTTTCCAAAAGTGCAGGTCCAGGACTCGAACCTGCGACCTCACCTACACAACACCAACACCTTAACCAGTAGCGCCCTTGGGTCTTTTCTGTTAACCCTTTGCACACTTAATTACTTATACACGTTTTTCAGTTTTGGCTTATTGAGCTTATTGAATTTTCGTAGCTTATAGGTTTAGCTTTTTGGAGTCATTTTTCTTTATAAATCTTAGGAATAGTATCTATTATTTTCAAAAATTTTCTCAAAAATTTAAGATTAAGTTTAGTATTTTTAATTTCATTTTTAGTATTATTTAGTTTAATAAATAGTTTTAATTAGTTTAAAAATCCAAAAAAATATTTTTCTATTTTAAAAAATTAGTTTAAAGCATTTTAGTTTAAGAATTTTGCAATTTAAGTTTTTAGAGTTTATTTTGATAATTTTTTTTGTTTATCCGTTAGCCCGTTAGTCGTTAATTAATCGTAAAGTGTTTAATTATCGTTAGAATTTAGTTGTGCCTTTAATTCTAGTTTAGCGTGCCTTTTATGTATTTTCACTTTGCGTTTTTAGATTTAGAATCCAAATCCAAAATATTGATTATTCAAACACGCGATGACGAACCGAAACAAGGTTTTCAATTCACACTTTGTCGGGATACGACATCCGAGAGATAAAATATTGTTTGTCCTCAAGCAATTGTTATCAAACGGGATACTCACTACACTATTACTAATTTGAGATATTTAGTTATATATATTTTATTATATATTGACTATAACATTCAAATTAGTTTTTGGCGACGTTACCGAGGAAGTGTGGAACGAATATCGTGTTGAAGTTTGAAGATTAGTGTATTGAAGACCCTTTCCCATGAAGTTATCGTTTTTATAAAACTTAAAAAAATACAAAAATATTTTATTTTTCTTGATTTATTTTTGAGAAATTATTAAAATACCAACAATACTTTTCCTAAAGTATTAAAAGTACCAAAAAAATTAAAAAACCAAAAAAAAAAAGAAATCGTTTTGTCAATTGTTTAAACGGCTCACCTTTAGATTAACAAAGTATAAGAGAGGTATAAGGAGGGTCGATCCTACGAACTTAGACCCGAAAGGAAAAGGTTTTTAAAACGCTTCGCGCTTACCCACTCCTCTGCTTCTTTGTGCGTTATCTAGAGAGCTGCCGTGAACTTTTGACTATCGGTTTAAAAAAATATTTTTATTTTAGATTTATTTCTCTCTTATTTAGTTTTTATTTAGTGCATGCGCACTTGCTCTTCATCGAATTTAATTGTTGAATCTTCCACGATTCCGAAGCGACGTAATCGTAGACGTTCTAAGCAAATAGTCGAACCCGAGATTCGAACTATTGAAGAGACTCCCGTTGTCACTATGGCAGATACGTGTACTATGTCAGAATTACTCCAAGCACCCACCGAGGGTTACGGAGATGCGATTGTTATTCCCACTATACTTGCCAAAAATTTTGAGTTGAAAGTCGGGTTCAATTAGTAACTTCGAGCCAATTTCATGGTTTTGAAAGGGACAACCCTCATGCTCATATTCGTTGGTTTAACAAGATCACTTCTACGCTTAAATACAAAAATGTTCCATGATGCTATCAAGTTGATGCTTTTCTCATTTTCTCTTGAGGGGGCCGCCCGAATTTGGCTTGAAAAAGAACCCCCTCGTTTTATCCTTACATGGGAAGATTCCGTTTCTCTATGTTTGTGAATATTTCTTTTCTCCATCGAAGACTACGAATCACAAGACGAATCCATGAATATCATCAAAAGATGAGGATAAACTTTTAGTGAGGCATGGGACCGATTTAAGGAACTCCTTCGTAAATTCCCACATCACGGTTTTTCAGAATTGCAACAAATCGATACGTTTTACAATGCGTTGACACAATCCGATCAAGAGTCTTTAAAGCGCCACCGGTAGGTATCTTTTTGGTCCGTTACAATTTAGTGGTTGACGGTGGGGGGGGGGGGGGGGGGGGGGGGGGGGGGGGGGTGGGGGGGGGGGGGGGGGGGGGGGGGGGTTGGGGTGGGTGGTGTGGGTGGGGTGTGTGTTTTGTTGGGTGGGGGGGTTGGGGGTGGGTTGGTGTGTGGGTGGTGGTGGTGATGGGGTGTTTTAGGTGTTATTTGTGGTTGGGGTGTTTTGGTGTGGTAGATAGTGGTGTATTATTGAGTTGTGGTTGAGGAAGTACGTACTTTCGACTCAATATTTCTCAATAATTCATCAAAGCATCTCGAAGGTGTACGACCAAAAGATATACCACCAGGGGCGGCGGCATTTAAAGAAATCTTAACGGTATTATGTCAATGTCATTGTAAAACGTATCGATTTTGGGTGCAATTCTGAAAAACCGTGACTGTGGGCATGTTACGAAGAGTATCATTTAGAATCGGATCCCATGCCGCACTAAACGTGCCTCATACTTTTTTGGAAATTCATGATATATCGTTCTTGAGATTCAGTATCTTCGAAGGCAGAAAATGAAATAATTCGACAAACTTAGAAACAAAATAAAAGAAATCATCCCATGTAAGAGATAAAACGTAGGGGTTCTTTTTCAAGCCAAATTCGGGCGTCCCCCTCAAGAGAAAACGAGAAAACATCACCTGATGGTGCCACCAAGATGCTTAGATTAGATTATTTGCGAATAAGCGAAAGTACGTACATCACGAAACAAACCGATTGTTTCAAAGTGAGTAACTACTACATCTCATCTCCTTCTCCGGAGTTTAACGCTCTTACCGATAATGGTAAAGACATTAAGAGCTTATGAACAAGGCTAATAAACAAGCTTCTGTGAAAGCCGTAGATGAGATTTGTGTGACTTGTGGTAGACCGCATCCATACTATGAGTGTCTTGCTACCGATATCAACACTTTTAATGTTTATGCAGTCACGAGAACCTACAATCAAGGAGGTCCCGGATACCGTCCTCAAGGATACTCGAATTATCGTGTTAGCAACCAAATGGGAACTCCTAGATTTCCTCTTCAGAATGTGCAAAACAATCAAAACTACAATCGGTACAATCAAAATCAAGGAAGAGGGCAAAACTTCAATCAAGGAAACAACAATTATCAAGCTCTGAATTTTCAAGCTACGAATTATCAAGCTCAAGTTGGACCTTCGAATGAGTTAACAAACTACATAAAAAGTAATGAAGGTACTTTGAGAGTCATTCAAACTCAAATGACTAATATGAAGACAGAATTTCGAAATGAATTCAAATCTTCTCTTGATACAAGAAACAATAAGATAGAAAATCAAAACAATCAAATAATAAACATGTTAACTAATCTTACTATGCAAAAGTAAAATTCCTCGGGTTCAGGATCACTTCCTAGTAATACCGTTGCTAACCCGAGAGGTGATGTGAAAGCTATTACCACCCGAAGTGGTGTTTCTTACGATGGACCTATGATTCCACCTACTCCGTCTCCTCCCCCGAAGGAAGTGGAACGTGAAACCGAGGCGACAAAGGACAAGGTGCAAACAAAAAATTTAGGAAGTACCGCACACGTCCAACCTCTAGTTGTCCAAGTTCAAATTCCGGAGCCCGAAGTTAATCCAAAGCCTAATCCTAAACCGTTGATACCTTATCCTTCAAGGCTTAATGACCAAAAGCTCTGTGAAAAAGCTAATAATCAAATGTTAAAGTTTCTTCAAATCTTTCAAAGATTACACTTCGATATTAGCTTCGCGGATGCTCTTCTTCATATGCCGAAGTTTACTTCTACGTTTAAGAGGCTTCTAAGTAATAAGGGAAAGTTGTTTGAAATAGCAAATACTCCGTTAAATGAAAATTGTCCGGCGGTGCTCCTAACTTGAAGACCCCGGCAAGTTTCTTATCCCGTGTGATTTTCAGAGCTAGATGAGTGCTTAGCCTTGCCCGATCTTGGTGCTAGCATTAATCTAATGCCTCTTTCCGTGTGGAAGAAGCTTTCGCTCCTGGAACTTACTCCGACTCGCATGACACTCGAACTCGCAAACCGATCGGTCGTTCATCCAAAAGGTGTTGCCGAAGATGTTTTTGTAAAAGTAGGAAAGTTTTATTTTCCGACCGACTTTATTGTAGTAGATTACGATTTCGATCCTCGGGTTCCCCTCATTCTCGGGAGGCCTTTCTTGAGGACAACACGAGCTTTAATCGATGTACATAGTGAAGAATTAACTCTTTGAGTCAATGATGAGGCTATTACATTTAAAGTCGGGCACACTTCGAGATACTCCCGTAATTATTATGATGAAACGGTTCATCAAGTCAATGTTATAGACGTTGCTTGTGAGGAGTATGCTCAAGAAGTGCTTCGATTTTCGGATAGTTCAACGAGTGGCAATCCTACTCCTTCGGATCCTATCATTGCTTTTTCTTCCCCCTTGTTCACTCCTTTTGAATGAGGAGATTTCATTTTGGAAGAGATTAAAGCTTGTCTTTCAAATGATTCAATTCCACCGGGAATTGATGATGCCGACTTTGATCCGAAGGGAGACATTCGTCTTCTTGAGAAGTTATTAAACAATGATCCATCATCTCCTCTCCCTCTGAAAGGGTTTAATATTGAGGAACTTAAAACAATAAAATCTTCTATTGATGATCCTCCAGAGCTTGAGCTCAAGGATTTACCGTCTCATCTTGAATACGCGTTTTTAGAAGGAACCGATAAATCACCCGTCATAATTTCTAAAGAGTTTAAAGATGAAGAAAAGGTCGCCCTTTTAAATATTCTTAAGTCACACAAACGGGCCATCGCATGGAAAATATCCGACATTAAGGACATAGATCCTCGTTTTTGTACTCACAGGATATTAATGAAGGATGATTACATATCGGCGGTTCAACATCAAAGAAGGGTGAATCCAAAAATTCATGAGGTTATCAAAAAGGAAGTTATCAAACTCCTTGATGCCGGATTGATTTACCCGATATTCGATAGTCCGTGGGTGAGTTCCATTCATTGTGTGCCTAAAACGGGTGGCATGACCGTAGTTAAAAACGAAGATAATGAGTTAATTCCTACTAGGCTAGTCACCGGATGGTGTGTTTGTATTGATTACCGTAAGCTTAATGATGCCACTCGTAAAGATCATTTCCCGTTGCCTTTTATGGACCAAATGCTTGAACGTTTAGCATGGAACGAATACTATTGCCTTTTAGATGGTTTCTCAAGATGTTTTCAAATTCCTATTGACCCGCAACACCAAGAGAAGACCACCTTCACTTTCCCTTATGGGACGTTTGCCTACCGACGTATGCCTTTCGGCTTATGTAATGCTTCGACCACAGTCCAAAGGTGCATGATGGCCATTTTTCATGATATGATCGAGGAAACGATGGAGGTCTTCATGGACGATTTCTCAGTCTTCGGGGATTCTTTCTCTTCACGCCTTTCCCATTTAGACAAAATGCTAAAATGGTGCGAAGACATCCACTTAGTTCTAAATTAGGAGATGTGTCATTTCATGGTTAAAGAGGACATTGTCCTCGGCCATAAGATTTCAAAGTCCGAGATTGAGGTCGACAGAGCTAAAGTTGATGTTATTGCTAAACTCCCTCATCCGACTTCCGTAAAAGGAGTTAAAAGTTTTTTAGGTCACGCCGGGTTATATCGTCGATTTATCTAAGATTTTTCTAAAATCGCCCGGCCGATGACCCATCTTCTTGAAAAGGAAACCCCATTTATTTTCTCAAAAGAATGTATTGAAGCGTTTAATATACTTAAAAAGAAGTTAACCGAAGCCTCGATTTTAGTTGCCCCCGATTGGGACCTACCATTTGAAATCATGTGTGACGCTAGTGATTATGCGGTAGGTACAGTCTTGGGGAAACGAAGGACCAAACATTTTCAGCTTATACATTATGCAAGTAAGACCATGACGGATGCTCAAGCACATTACACGACTACGTAGAAAGAATTATTAGTCATGCTGTATGCTTTTGAGAAATTATGGTCTTACTTAGTCTTATCAAAGACCATAGTATATACGGACCACTCGGCTCTCAAGTATCTTCTTGCTAAACAAGATGCTAAACCGAGATTGCTCTAGTGGATTCTTCTACTCCAAGAATTTGATGTCATTATTCGGGATAAAAAAAGAGTGGAGAATCTCGCGGCAGACCATTTATCAAGATTAGAAAATCCTGATCAAGGTGATCTCGAGAAAAAGGAAATTACCGAAACATTTCCTCTCGAGACCCTCGGAATGATATCTTTTCATGGTGATTCTAGTACCCCATGGTTTGCCGACATTGAAAATTACCATGCGGGGAATTTTATAGTGAAAGGGATGTCGTCCCAACAAAAGAAAAAATTCTTTAAGGATGTAAAGCATTATTTTTAGGACGACCGCTACTTGTTTAGGATTTGTGCGGATCAAGTGATTAGATGATGTGTTCACGGCCAAGAAGCCATTGATATCCTCATGGCTTGCCATAATGGACCCACCGAGGGACATCATGATGCGAACTACATCGCTAAGAAAGTCTTTGATTTTGGTTTCTATTGGCCAAAAATTTATCGCGATGCCCATGACATGGTGAAGTCATGTGACTCATGTCAACATCAAGGCAAAATCTCATAAAAAGACGAAATGACTCAAAATGCAATTCGAGTATGCGAGATCTTTGACGTATGGGGCATCGACTTTATGGGACCATTCCTGTTTTCTCGTGGGAATAAGTACATTCTTATGGCCGTTAACTACTTGTCTAAATGGGTTGAAGCAAAAGCGCTCCCCACTAATGATGCCTGAGTCGTCGTTAAATTCTTGAAATCTCTTTTTTCCTGATTTAGAACTCCTCGTGCTATAATTAGTGATCGCGGTACTTACTTTTGCAATGACCAATTCGGAAAAGTTATGCTTAAGTATAGAGTTACCTACCACCTTTCTACCGTGTATCATCCACAAACGAGTAGACAAGTAGAGGTTTCAAATCTTGGTTTAAAACGTATCTTAGAAAGGACCATAGGCGAAAACCAAGCTTCATGGTTCGATAAGTTAGATGATGCTTTATGGGCCTTTCGTACTGCATTCAAAACACCCATCGGGTGCACTCCTTATAAGCTTGTGTACGGAAAGGCTTGTCATCTTCCTATCAAACTTGAACACAAGGCCTATTGGGCCTTAAAGCATTGTAATTTTGACCTTAAGACCGCGGGTGATCACCAGAAAGTTCAAATGAATGAATTAAATAAACTCTGGTATCAAGCTTACGAGAACTCTTTAATCTACAAAGAAAAAACAAAGAAGATTCATGACTCCAAGATTAAGAACTGCGTTTTCAACGTTGTTGATCAAGTTCTTCTCTTCAATTCTCGATTAAAGATTTTCTCGGGCAAGCTCAAAACCCGTTGGACCGAACCGTTCACTGTTGCTCAAGTTTTCCCTTATGGAACCGTCGAGTTATCTCAAACCGACGGACCAAACTTCAAGGTGAATGGTCATAAACTTAAGCATTATTTTAGAGGGAACATACCACCGATGGTTGTCTTGGATCTCCAAACTTTCCCTATGGACCATTAAATTCGGGGTCGAGTCAGGCTCGTGACTCGGTTAACAAAAACAAGCGCTTCGTATGTGGCAACCCATGCTTATCCCTAGTAATAGTATATTAGTATAATATTTATGAATAAGTGTGATGTAAGGAGGCTCGCCTCTTCCTTTCTCGTGTTTCGTGTTTTATGTTTTATGTCCAGGATTGCCCAGATTTTGAAGACTCTCGTGCTCGTGGTTTTGTCCATCGTCACTCGATCTTCAATCCTTAGCATGCTTATTTATGGGAATCTGATATCCTAGATCTTATTGATTAACGTTTATCTATTAGCATAATTAATAAACGGCTTTAGATTTGCGTAGAGACCCCTTAATATTTAGATTATGCCTTGAAATTAGTATGGTGATGGCAGTCTCACATTGAGGACAATGTGTCATTCTAGTATGGGAGGGGGGTATCTTTCGATTTGATCTAACTTGCATTTGCCTTGTCTTCACGTAACCCCGTTTTGCCATAAAAAATATGTGATTTTAGGCCAAAATTATAAAATTTCAAAAATAAAATAAGTGTTTTGACATGAATTTTTATCTTTTTAAAGATAAATTTTGACTTGATCGAGCATGTTGCGCTCTAGCTTGCCCCTTAACCTACATAAATTCAAGTTTTTGCTAGTCTTTTATACAAGAAGCTTTAAAATGCGAATTCTAGCTTGAAAAAGCCAAGAGTTTGTGTTGATCCCGTTTATAACAGATCATTTGTTAGCTTGTTGAAGCTTTTAGTCACCTTAGATAAATCCAAGACAACTAAGGTTGAAACCTTGATGATTATGTATATATATATACTATGCGGAATCTAGTATATATACTCAAGAAGAACAATAAGATTAACACATAAGATTCTCTCAACTTCAATATATTGCACTAATAACAAAGCAACTATATGTTTTTATACACTAATGTACTATGTTTTGTGTTCAATTGTATATCTTTCTAACTATGCTGTAGGGTTCCGTTTATACACTAAACAAAACCCTAATAGGCTTACAAAACGCGTTAAAAGATAATGCATATCTATTCTTAATATATCTCATGCATATCTCATAAGCAGTACTAATACAATACACTAGCAGTACTAATACTAACTAACAATACTAACTATTACTGGCAGTACTAACATTGTACTGGCGGTACTAACTATAAAGCTAGCAGTACTAAAGACTTAGACTTATTTCTTTAATTTTCATTAACAGCATTAAGTCTTCACTAGCAGTATTAATCTTGAGCCAGCAATATTAACTTGTAGAAGCTTTAGAATCCTAACAATCCTCCCCTAAACTTATGATTTACTCTCAAATCCTAAGTTTCTTCTGGATTAGATCTTCTTCTATGGCTGAGGATTCTTTCAAACACTTTACTGCTTCTCTTTAATTTGTGATCTTGTAAACTTGATTAGCTCAAATGCCATGGTGCTTTCTTCTTTAGCTTGCAGCTTCAAGTTTATCATTTTCTCCAGTATTTCCTTTTTGAGTGGGTACTTTTTCTCAACAAGCATGTTGATCTCCATAGGAGTATCAGTCAAAAACATTGAATGAACTCCTGAGTTTTCATATAATCTCCATCTTCGTACCTTCCAACTCTCTTGGTTCTTCCATATCTCATCTTGCTCATCTGGATCAAACATCATCCTCAAATCTCCCCAAAGTATTAATTCCTTTTCTTCTAGAGAACGATCTTCAAATCTTTCTTGAACCAATTTGTAAAAAACCTTCAGGTCATCTCTGTCAAGTCTTCTGAATAATGACTTTGTACCTTCATGAAAGCTTATAGTTCCATCTGCTCTTGTTAACTTGTATGTTTCCATATCTTTCATTTCCATTCGACCAAGTAGTTGATACTCCCAATTAACTATAAGGTATCTAACAGAGAGAAATTCTAGAGTCACAGATTCTTCTTCATCTTTAAGAACTGATAACCACATTCTTAAATCTTCTTTTTCTTGATCAAAGTCATAAGATTCTTTTTCTTTCTTCTGTCACTTTGAGTTGTCTTCAACTTGTTTGCCACTAGCTCTTCTTCTTGCAAGTGTTTTTCTTCTTGTTCCAACAGCTTTCTTTTCAATCATTACAGGGCCAGGTTTCCCTTTTCAACTTCAGACCCTATAGGAATAAAAGTATTGACATGATCCCATACCTTTTCAAAAATTGGTTTGATGTCATTATAGCTCATTCTCTTGAAGTAGCTTTCCTTATAACCTCCTTGGTTCTTCAAGTAAGTTATCATATTCCTTCTTGCTTGAGCTATTGACACAGATTTATTCTTCAAAGCATGATATCTTAGTACACTTGGATCATTCCAGTCAATTCCTATAGATTGAGTAGCTTCTGTAGGGACTTGTTGTCTTTCATCCAGTTGCCTTTGCAATTCCTAAGCTGCTTCCAGATTTAGTCTTTCTTCTTCTTCTTCTTGCAAAGCTCTTGCTTCCTGTTCTGCATTAAATCTGGCTCTTTCTTCTTCTTCCATCTTCCTAGTTGTCTCCTCATCCATACTCAACTGTACTTGAGTTGTTTTCTTAACCTTCTTTGGAGTAGCAGGTTCTTCCATTATAGCCTTTCTTTTATCTTTGGCACTCCTTCTTGTATACACATGAGCTTCAGCAGTACTAATCTTTGTAACTTTTAGAGGACTAGCAGTACTAATCTCTATCTCACCTTTCTCACCACTTCCATGTTCTTCAATAATTTCAGTGGGAGTCTCTTCTTGTACAATTACTTCAGTTTCATTACTGGGCTTCTTATAAACTTCCTCTTCCTGTGGAATCCAATAAATACCTTCATTTTGTACTAGAGAAATTGTTGGATCTTCATTAATTTGAGAAATCTTCCTCCCCTATTTGGAAGAATCCTCTGCAATCTCTTCATCATCAGAAAGAATAATCTTTGCCTTTCTCCTTGTCTTGCCAGAATTTAGCTTGTACTCCAGTTTCTTTACTCTAAGTACTAACTTGGTGAGAGCAGTACTATAAGTCTTCTTTGTCTGCAGTAAGTCCTTCTCCAATCCATCAATCATGTCATTCAATTTGTTAACCAAAACTGTCAAATCATTTTGTTGCATGCTACCCTTAGCACTTTTATGTGAGTGAACAACATAGAGAGGTGAATCATGAGGGCATAGAAGCAGTCTCCTCTGCCTCATGGGTGGCTTGAATTGGTTCTGGTGAAGGGGATGGTTGAATGGGTTGTAGAGATAATGATGGTGAAAATGTGATCCTTGAGGGTAATTGTTGTTGCTCTTCATCATGTGCTTGTACCAACATACTCTCAAACAATGGTGTTACTACCCCTGAATACCCCTTACAGGCTCTCCTTATATTACTAAACAGTTTACTTGTCAGAGTAGGAGTGGGATAGGTTCTAGTATGAAGCAGGAGTAACCTTTGTTGTTTGTTAAGAAGAAGTTAAATAAACCTGGGATACAATATCTTCAAAGTTCTTAACCAAGTCTTCAAAGACCCTTTTTCAACTTCAGACCCTATAGGAATAGAAGAATTTGTGTGGGCTATCCAAGTTCTTAACCATATCTTCAAAGATGAATTTGGAAATTTTAAACCTCCTGCTTGTAGCTAGACAGATGATTGTTGTAGCAATGTTGCTACTGAATTGATCCCATGCTGTCTTCTTAGAGCTCAGACAATGTAGAATTGTGTGGATAAAGAACTTCCACT
>BQNB010150385.1:0-16041 GCA_026074375.1 Tanacetum coccineum
AAACTCCGCTTCGAGTTGTTATTGCCCTGGCTTCGTTCCTTGGATTTGGAATGGTATTGCTCGGTAAAGTACTTGAACTTGAAGCTTGGTTGGGATTGCTGAAATCATTAATCTTGGTGCAAAGGCTTGTTAACAAACTTGTAACATTTGCCATTTGATTTTGCAAACCTTGATTTTGATTTTGCACATTCTTCAATACCGCATCATTTGCTTTGACGTAGCTTTCAAAATCTGTTTTCAAAACACTATTTGTTGGAGGTTGGTAAGGTAAAACTTGATTGATTGGTGGTTGGTTGGTTGGTGTTTGATATGGTGGAGCTTGATAAACTTGATTTTGGTTGTTTTGACGGTTTTGATTAAAATTTCCTCCACGGTTTTGGTTGAAATTAGAATTGGTTCCTTGATAACGGTTTTGGTTGGTTTGGACATTTTGGACATACGTTTGAATTGAAACCCGGTGTTCATTTGACTTGCCAAATTGGAAGGTTATTTTATTTCCTTATTTTTTTTTTATTTTTTTTGTTGGGGGAGAAAATTACCAACGCTGCGGTTGTTGAATTGTTGGAATGTTTGTCATGAAAAACCGGAAAATCGTTTCTCCACGAGTTAATAGACAAAGATAAAATGGTGATTTGATCCACAGTGACACATACTTCCTCACAGCATTGATGGGTGCAGGAGAAGTAACAACTAAAGCTTTCATTTGAATCATCATGTGGTTTAACTTGATAGTCATCTTATCCTCTTGAGAAAGCAGCTATTTGTTGGCAATTATCGAGAGAATTATTAGAAGTGAAGAATTAGAAAGAGGAGCATCCGTACTCGCTCTTGAATCATTAACACACTTTCTGGAGTAACAAACTTTTGACATGCTTTCAATAATTGCGAAACCACTTGAGGCCATCTTGTCAAGAAATTGCCACCCGCGGCAGAATCTAAAGCATCTTGAACGTTTGAATTTCAAAGATTATAAAAAGTATACGAGTTGGTGGAGTTCCGAGAAGCCAT
Source organism: Tanacetum coccineum (assembly GCA_026074375.1). Taxonomy (NCBI): domain Eukaryota; kingdom Viridiplantae; phylum Streptophyta; class Magnoliopsida; order Asterales; family Asteraceae; genus Tanacetum; species Tanacetum coccineum. The sequence continues at coordinate 1,009 of BQNB010150385.1, forward strand.
GGTGAGACATTGACGAAGGAGTCCCTTTAAAACGTTTCCCATGCTTCGTTAAAGGCTTCGGTTTGGTTTTTGGAAAAAGTAATGATCTCATTCCGATAGTAAGTAATTTGAAGGTGGGAAGTAATTTTTATGAATTGAGAAACAGGTCGAGCCATGTGAGAAATAGATCATGGAGGTTCCTTGTCTATCCAATCACGGCTTCACCGTCTAGAGAAAAAGGATAAAGCAAAAAGCTTTATCGAAGTGATCGGAACTTCTGGATGACTAAACGTTGAAGTGGCCCTTGGTTAAAAATCGAAGGTGATTTGTGGGATGTTGTTCTAACCCTAAACTTATTACTTTGCACAAGATTTGATTAACGGTTGTTTATATCTCGAAATTTGTAGCATAGATCCGGTGGGACAACTATAACATCTTCATAACCCTCGATGGGTGCTTGTAACATTTGGGCCATCGATCGATTGTCGGCTATTGGAACACGTTTGTTCAACAAATTGTTCTTCCTAATCAAAACTTTCACAACCGGAAGATTTTGTTGTTGACTACGTCTACGAGATTGCGAACTTTGCGCAAACAAATAAAAACTAAAACTCAACAAGCAAAACTTATCCACAAAAATAGTTTTTTATATACCAATGAATATTTAACGGATACACGAAAACTAAAACCAAATAATACAACTACTTCACGTAGCTCTCGAACATGCTTTTCAAGGTTGACCGAACTTGGTAGAGACACAAATGGCAAGTGTTAAATCTTTAGTTCGATTTGGGAACCAACAAGTTCACCGGAAATTGAAATGATAATACCTCCGTTGAGAATATTATATTTTGGTATGTTTACCAATTGGTGACTTTTATTTCTAAATTAAAAAAGGAAGATTTTTTTTATTTTTGATTTTTCTATTTTTTTTTTATCTTTTCCTTATACTAAAAAGAAAATGAAAATATTTTTTACTTTTTATATTTTATAATTTTTTTTACTTTTGAATTTTAAAACAAAATGAAAACTTACGAGATGAAAAGGATTCTTCAACCAAATCAACAAACACAATCAAACCAAATCAACAAACACAAAACGAAGGAATCTTAAACACTAATCCCCGGCAACGGCGCCAAAAACTAATGGTAGTTTTACATACATATAAAATAATATACTTATAGAGAAATTAAGGAAATCCCCAAATATCCCTTGGGCAATTCCACTCACAAAGTTATATATAGAATACATATATTTAACCGGGTAAGTATGATCACCCGGGTCGTTTCCCCAACGACTAGTGAAATTGAAACCACGTTTTAATTCGGATTCTGATTTGAATAAAGCAAATATATTTTTGATATTCTATAACTACTAAATAAAAAGCAACGATTTCAAAATTTAAAAAAAAGGCGAAACGGGACACTAAATCTAAGGTCAAAAACCTAAATTCTATAAAATTAAACCTAATTTTTATTTTCCTTTTAAAATGTATTCTAATTAGCTAAAAATGAAGTTTAAAAAAAACTAGGACGAAAACGGAGTTAAAACGAGGGTTAAAATTGAAAACCGAGAACACGAACGAAACCCGTTCTTTAAAAAGATGAATTTTTGCAAAATAGACTTTACGAAAGTGAAACTAATTTTCCTACGAACTTTATATAAAAAGAAAATTTTATAAAAAAGATTTTTATTTTTCTGATTATTTTTCTATTTTTTATGATTTTTTAAAGTTTTTAAAGAAAATAAAAGATTAAAAATACTAAACTTAAAGTAAAAATTCTAGAAAAAATTCAGAAAATAGCTTAAGCTATTAGAAACCTAGGAAAAATAAGCCCGAAGTTGTAGCTTATAAAATAAGCTACGAAATAAGCTTAACAGCTTATTAAGCTTATAAAGCCAAAAGGTGTATAAAGGTTTAAAGAAAGGATATGAAAACGGATGAGCTATTGTAGCAAACTGGTTAAGGTGTTGGTGTTGTGTATGGGAGGTCGTGGGTTCGAGGCAGGCTAACCCCACTTTTTGCACTTTTTATTTTTTTGACTTTTATGAAAAACTAACACTTGGGACTTATAAAGGACACAAAATTAAGCATTTTTAATAAAAGACACATAAGCTGAAAACCACTAATAAGCCTAAAAACGGCTTATTAATAAGTTGTTACAGTAAGTGGGGTTTTAGGCGCTTATTTTTGACTAAAAAAACTTGCACACAGCTTATATTAAGCCCTTTTTCAAAAACAAAAGTTGTTCTAAGAAGCTTATGATGAGTATAAGCTAAATTTAACAAGCTTTTAAACTAAGAAACACTAAACCTTAAATGAATCTAATGATCAAACCTGCAAATTCAAGGTTTTACTCAAAAAGCACAAATTCAAATTAAGCTAATATTCTTAAAAAGCTATAAATAAGCCAGAGCTTTTAAAAACTAGATAAACAACTTTTAAATTATAAATCCAACCTATAAAAACAACAACTCAAATCTAGAATTTAAAAACTAAAAGCTAGGACAGAAACTACTCTTTTTGGTCTTTTTGAGATTTTTGATGAACTTTTTAAGCTAAATTACCTAAGTTAATAAGCTAAGAATGTGAAAACTAGCTTAATTTATATTAAGTTATATCTAAACTAAGATCCTACTTAATTTTAACCTCTAAATCCTATTTAAGCTAACTAAAATGAGGATCAAAAGTCAAGCAGTAGTAACTTAGGTTACTACTACTGATGCAAATGGCAAAGTAACAAAGCCAATAATGCAGGTGACCAAGGTGGTTACCTCTGCACTTAATACACTCACCAAGAGTGTTAAAACTTAAAACAAGCAAGATCTAAGCCTTAGAGGGCTTAGATCAAATTTTCACAAGTTAAACAGATATGAAAGACTCCCCTGGTGCAGGAACACTAAAAATATAAGCTCAAATTCTTTAAACTATAAAAAACTAGCTTGTGAAAACTATTTTCCTAATGTTTTTAAATGAAATCAAAGCTGTCTCAAACAAATTGCACAAAAACCTTTGACTTTTGATTGTCAAACAAGGTTAACCCAAACACCCCTTTAAGTCTATGGCAGATTTGATTAAGCTTAGATTATGAAATCTATTTAACAAAACCTAATAACCAGGTAACTAACAGCTTATAACAAACTATTTAAACATGAATCTATAATCTACTAAGCTAGAAATTGAAATCTACAAACTAAACTAGATATTTTTTGTTTTTTATGGATTTTTATGACAGAAAAGAAATTACTATGATCTATATCACTTAAGCTAGAAACAGTTAATATAAAACACTCAATAAGCTAGATATAATGTAAATAAGCACTGATAAGCAATCACATTTAGCAAATAAGCACACCTTAAACTAATAAGCTATTTCTTAAGCAATTGAACTAAAATTTAAGGACAAAATGAAATAGAAAGAAACTTACAAGAGGCCTAGCTGAACAAGGCTTAATTGCTCTTAGAGCTTTGCTACAAGCTCTCCTAGCTTATAAATAAGCTAAGAGTAAAGTCCTTGGAGATCCTTCCATTTTAGATCTCCCTTCCAAAAGCTTTTAAACCCAAATTAAGCAAAGGTAATAGGTACTTTAGCTAGTTTTAGATATTAAGTATGATTAAGACCAAGTTAAGCTCAAATCATGAGCTTAGAGACTCATGAGAGCTGTTGAGCTTATATGAGCTTATGAGCATTTAGCTTAAAAATTGAGGACAAATGAAAAAGAGAGAGAGCTTATGAATGTAAATACTGAATTTCATTAACAAAAGAAACTGATTACATTACTTTAAAAAGAAATTACAAAACATTTAAGGAAAAATATATTTAGCTAAAAACAAAATTTTAAGCTACCTAAAAGCTACTAAAAAAACTAGATCCTCCTGTGTGTGTGATAGTGTGGCCTTTTATAGCTGCTGAGAGAACATTCTAGGCCTGCCTTCTTGTCCACGCTCCTTCTAATCTTCACCAACCATTTCTTCAATCATTGGATCGCAATCCTTGGCCCTTGGATTACTAACAAACTCACACGGATTGCCAAGCTGGCAATCCATTGATGTGATGTTTGTGGTTGTTTTGTGAGTATATCCAGAGTAAAAACCACACACCTTTGTGCTTTCTTCGAGTCCATGTGTACTTCCTGTCACACCCCCAAAATCGGACGACAGCGGAATAGTAACATTGGGGTGCGACTTTAAGGCACAAAGTACAAGTCACAGAAAACAACCTCCAAAGAGACGTTTAAATAAATTTCACATTCGTTATATTAAAATCAAAGTTTACAAAGGATCCCATTTATAATGCAATAGAAACATTTTGTTTATTTTAAAACGTTTGTCGAATGGTATACAAGTTATTAAGCCTTCAAAAATATATCCGCGCGACTCGAATGCTCCCAATGCTCAGCTAGCAAAATAATAACCTGAGAAAATACATGCAAAAACATCAACAATAATGTTGGTGAATTCATAGGTTTAAGTAAAAAGCAGTATTGAAATAATTTAAGAAATATTTCAGAAGAAAAGCAGCGTTACAATATTTCAAAGTGTCAGTTTCGAAATCCAAGTAGTGATTCAGTAAATCAAGAAGTATTTAAAAATGGACCACAAGACTTAAGTAATGGTGGACTAAGTACGTATTCCGAAGTCCAAAACAAACAATAGCAGACTATGTACGTATTCCATAGTCCAAAATAGGTAAGGTAGACAAGAGAAACACATTCATCATGTCCAACACTTTGTATTATTGCACTAACTCATGACTGAAGCGCTTAAAACTACATTTTTTGCCCAAACTCAGATTATAGTATGCTTGCCACACCCTACACCTCTCATGTTAACATGCACCGAATTAAAAACTGTGACCCAAGTAAGGTGGGGGTGTCAATCACGATAGATCTATCCACACACTCGCGCTTTTTACTACATCTAGCAATTAACGATTCATGATAAATAGGGGACTTCCCCCCACGGCATAAGCGTAACTTAGCAATAAATTCTGGCAGCAAGAAGTAATCTGGATAGCATTAACTAGTAAAAACGCTTGTGTCCGTAGTAAAACAATCATGTCTCAAAAATTCCGGTTTCAAATATAGGTATTCACGATCTCAAATCATGTAGTAAACAAATCAAGCTTTAGTAAAAATAATCATGTAACGCTTACGTATAGAAATCAATAAGTTATGTAGTAAAACGAGCACGTATTCTCACCCCGAAAATAGTTTAAGAAAACCATTAAAAGAGAAAAGGTGAGGCTATAAACTCACCTTAGAAGTGAAGTGAAGCATAAGTCGAGTGAATGAATGAAAACGCGTCACGGAAATATCTGAAAGCAACCTAAGTAGATATCGGTCGTATAAGTACTAAGTACTAATAGCATATATAATTCTATATTGCTACATCACCATCTAATTGTGTTTGTGAAATAATGTTTAAAATCGCATGTTGATAAACTAATAATCATGTATTTGAACTTCGATATAATCGCGGTAACTAGTATAATCGCCTTTGTAAAATAATATTTATAAAGTTTAAAACAAGTATAAATAATTTACAGCGTAACGTGGTCGATACCGTTACGCCGTAAATATGAGTCATCACATGGACTGAAGTTGCAGAAAAACTATAAAGTTTCGAAAATAAATTAAAAACATCATGAAAGTAGAGGGGCCAAAGACGTATAAGCATCAAAGTTCTTAATTAGTATAAATACTAATTGATGTCATTCGTGAATATTCATTCAATTCCCATCTGATGGTATTTTTGCAGACAAACAAAAAAAGAAGAAAAAGCTACGCAGTAGCTTGGTATAGGGAAAACCCTTCGGGGTTTGCCACGGTGTTCGACTAGGGGATCGAGAGCATTTATTCAGCACAGTTTGTAATTGTTAGGAATTTTGTAATAGAGAGTTACTACTAGTAGGTATGTAGTTCCTACTGGTAGAGTAAAAAGTTCCTGCTGGTAGTGTAGTTCCTACTGGTAAGGATAATAGTTAGTTAGTACTGGCAGTACAAAAGTTATTCCTGCTGGTAGAACAATATTAGTCCTGGTAGTATTATGCTTACTCCGGGTTGTTAGTAAAAGTTAGTTAGTAATAGGGATATGCATGAGATATCCTAGGAAGTGATAACACTTATCACTTTAGCTTTTAGTTAGGGTTTCATGTGTATTTAAGAAAATTACGGCTTGGATGAATGTAACTGATTGATCGATCAGAAAAACACTTTCATTATCAATAGAAAAGATCCATAGAGGATCGTTGTTTTAGTAATTCTTTAACTCTGTTGTTTATATTCCGCGTAAACAATAGTTTCATTTGTTAGAGTCTCTCTTAGAGTTGCTTGTGATTACATAAGTGCTCTACAACCTCAACAGGCGTAAAGATCTATCTAGGGCTGGACCTACAAGTGGTATCAGAGCCTGGAGAGAGCCTCTGTTAAAGAAACTTTACTTTTATTACTCATAAAAACTTCACAATGACTTCACAAAATCCATCACAAACATACCCTATGCCATCACCATCAGTATCTACATTCACTTTCCCATCAACAACTGAACCTGTGTTCACAGCGTCAACCTCTGAACCAGTTTTTGAGTCTCCAAATCACTCTCAAACCTCACAAACCACCCAGTCTCAGCAACTCCAACAATATCACACAACCACTGTCTCAAACAATAATGCCAAATTTCCTTACTTAAAGAAGGAAGAATATGAGACGTGGGCTATGAAGATGGAGTATTGGATCATGAACAGTGATCACAACTTGTGGAACATTGTTCTAAATGGAAACAGCAGGAAAAGGATTATATTAATGCTTATTTCTTGTTTCTATTGGCTTATTCATGTTAGTTTATCATGTTTAGTGCTTATTCAGTTAATTTGTAGTTTAAATCCCATTTTTACAATTTTTATTCTTAAAATTAAAGAAAAACCAAAAATAGTAGCATTACCTTTAATCTTGTCATTAGTGCTTAATTAGTTGTTAAAAGTTGATCATTAGGTTTGTTATTAGCTAAATATAATCTGGTATTTAAGGTTTGTTTGTTAAAAATCAAGTTTACTAGCTTAAAAATGGTTTCTATGGTCTTAAAGGAGTGTTTGGGATAGTGGGTTAAACTGGGTCAGTTTTGGTTAAAAGTCCCTTTAGGTCATCTTGTCATCTTTAACAAGCTAAATTTAGAGGTTTTAATCAGTTTTCAAAAAAAGTTTTAAAGATAAAAATTGTTTTGAAGGTTTTTCTAAGATGTCTTTGGAATCTGTCATGACAAAATAGTTTCTAAAACCTTATTTGATTCAGTCTTTCAAAACCAGTTTAGAGTGTTGTTTTTGTGTCCTTTTAGAGTATCTAATTTGTTAGTTAATGTGCCTTTTCTTTCACTATAAGTTTGGCAAAAACCTGTCCTAGTTTTGTTAAGTGTTGTTAAGTCAAAAGCTCCCTTTTGCATTCTAAAATATCAGCAGTTTATTTTTATTTGTAGCTTTTAAAAATTGGTGCACAAGCTCATTAGGAGCTTGTGTCCATCTGTTTTAACTTACCTTAAAATTTTAAGCTATTTTGCCAGCTTATTTTTAAGCTAGCTTTTTGCCCTTTTTCTTTGAGAAAATCTCCCCTGGTGCAAAACCCGTTTTTCTCACCCCTTTTTCTTGCTTATTTGTTAGTAAAACCCTAGGTTTCTTTACTTTTCTAGAAAGCCTATAAGTAGCTCTTTAAGCTCCTATAAGTCAGAAAGCCAAAAGTCCCTCTAGGTAGCTTATTTTTAAGCTAGAAAAAGCTCTTTTGGGCTTTTCACCTAACAGTACTAACTCTAAGTTAGTACTGCTGAGGCATTTTTGCTTATTGAAGACTATTAGCGGATTAGCCTAGCTTTTTAGAGTAGATTAATCCCATTTTAGCCCATTGTCTTTAGTTTAGAGCTTATTTAAGCTTACTTGCCTTTTTAGAGAAAAATTTAAGTGTTTAGTAGTTTTTTTTAGCTTATTTGTCATTCTAGCTTATTTTAGTTGCTGATTTTTGTTCTTAAGTGCTTATTAGATATTGCTTATTGTCTGCCTTAGCTTATACTAAGTGTTCATTTGCTTATTTGCCTAAAATAGCCAAACAGTTAAGTTAGTGTAGTGAATCTTAGGACTTAGTGTAAATTCAGCTTAACTGCTTCTTTCTTTTGCTTATTTTCGTGCTTATTTGTAAGTTATAAATTTTTTGTCTTTTTTAAAGTTGCTTATTTTTAGCTTTTTCAAAAAGTTGTAAAAAATAAGAAATAAAAGTGTTGGGATTTGGGGAGACCCCGAGTGAGCAAGACTCGAACTCGGGACCTTAACCCCATTCAACCAACACTTTTATAACAACACCTCTACGGATGAGCTATTGTAGCACAACGTTAGATGGTGCTTGTTATAAAAGTGTTGGTTTGAATGGGGTTAAGGGCCGAGTTCGAGTCTTGCGTCTCTCGGGCGTCTCCCCATATCCCAAACACTTTTATTTTTATTTTTTACAACTTTTTGAAAAAGCTAAAAATAAGCAACTTTAAAAAAAGACAAAAATTCATAACTTACAAATAAGCACGAAAATAAGCAAGATAGAAGCAGTTAGCGAATTTTCACTAAGTCCTAAGATTCACTACCTAACTTTACTGTTTGGCTATTTTAGGCAAAAAAGCAAATGAAAACACTTAGTATAATGAGCTAAGGCAGACAATAAGCCATATCTAATAAGCACTTACGAACAATTATCCAGCAAACTAAAATAAGCTAGAATGGCAAATAAGCTAAAAAAAACTACTAAACACTTAAATTTTTCTCTAAAAAGGCAAGTAAGCTTAAATAAGCTCTAAACTAAAGACAATGGGCTAAAATGGGATTAATCTACTCTAAAAAGCTAGGCTAATCCGCTAATAGTCTTCAATAAGCAAAAATGCCTCAGCAGTACTAACTTAGAGTTAGTACTGTTAGGTGAAAAGCCCAAAAGAGCTTTTTCTAGCTTAAAAATAAGCTACCTAGAGGGACTTTTGGCTTTCTGGCTTATAGGAGCTTAAAGAGCTTATCTTATATAGCATTTCTAGAAAAGTAAAGAAACCTAGCGGTTTTACTAACTAATATGCAAGAAAAGGGGTGAGAAAAACGGGTTTTGCACCAGGGGAGATTTTCTCAAAGAAAAAAGGGCAAAAAGCTAGCTTAAAAATAAGCTGGCAAATAAGCTTAAAATTTTAAGGTAAGTTAAAACAGATGGACACAAGCTCCTAATGAGCTTGTGCACCAATTTTTAAACGCTGCAAACAAAAATAAACAACTGATATTTTAGGATGCAAAAGGGAGATTTTGACTTAACAACACTTAACAAAACTAGGACAGATTTTTGCCAAACTTATAGTGAAAGAAAAGGCACCTTAACTAACAAATTAGATACTCTAAAAGGACACAAAAACAAACCCTCTAAACTGGTTTTGAAAAGACTACTGAATCAAATAAGGTGTTAGGAAACTATTTTGTCTGAAGATTCAAAGACATCTTAGAAAAACCTTCAAAACAATTTTTATCTTTAAAACTTTTTTAAAAAATGATTAAAACCTCTAAATTTAGCTTGTTAAAGTTGACAAGATGACCCAAAGGGACTTTTAACCAAAACTGACCCAGTTTAACCCACTATCCCAAACACTCCTTTTAAGACCTTAGAAACGCATCTTTTTAAAGCTAGTAAACTTGATTTTTAACCAAACAAACCTTTAAATACCCAGTTTATTAGAAATAACAAACCTAATGATCAATCTTTTAACAACTAATTAAGCACTATGACAAGATATAAAGGGTAATGCTACTATTTTTGGTTTTTTTTAATTTTAAGAATAAAAATTGTAAAAATGGGATTTAAACTATAAATTAACTGAATAAGCACTAAACATGATAAACTAACATGAATAAGCCAATAGAAACAAGAAATAAGCATTAATATAAGCTAAAACAGATAAGCACTATATTAAGCTATTTTTGATAGTTTTGAGCAGTTTTAAAGTAAGACTTGAACAAATGGCATATAAGCAAAAATTTATGCTAATAAGCATGGACATGTATAACAATGCAATAGAATCATCAAAATAAGCTGATTAAGTATGTACAGTAACAAAAAATTTAAAAACAGTTGCAATTTACCAAACTTGCTCTTAAAACAGGGTTAAATAAAGAGTCTACAAGCTCTAGCTTGTTTAAAACAAGCTAGTGAGAGTCCATAAGCCCTTACCTTTTTGGCTTATCATCCAAATTTAGCTGTGGAATTTTGGGGGTGATCTTTTTTTGGTTTTTTTTATAATTTTTTTCTTAAATATTTAACATGTTAAAGAAAAAATAGTTTACTGTGGAGTTTATAGAGAGTTTATGAGAGGAATTTAAAACACAGTTAAAGACTGATATCAAAAAGAGCTTTTAAAACAGATTTTTAGAACAAAACTCAAATAACTTCATACTTCAAAACATTCATTTTTAAAATTTGCACTATTAAAATGCTGTTAAACTACTAAGTTAAAACGACTACTAAAAGCTAGATGCCCAATGGCTACAAGAGGTCCTATATTTATACTACTCGTAGGAAGATTCTAGGAGGTGTATCCCTTGTGCTTCTTTGCTGAGGAGGCTTTAGCTTGTGCTTGTTGTGTGAGGTGAAATCATAAAGCACATCTTAGCCATTAAATTTTCTTTGTGCACAGGTTAAAAGATTACAACCATTGATACTTTGTTGGCCAATGGTTTACTTGGAATGCCAGCTTGGCCTTGGTGGTTTTGTTAAAGTGGGGGAGGGTCGGTGTGATGTTTTTGGCAGTTTATGAACATTGTCGGTCGAGAAGTTTCTGGGGGGGGGCAGGGAATACAGTGAACAGTGGGGTTTGGTTTGGGCGGGAAAATTTGTTATAACAGGAGTGTGTATAACAGGGGTGAGGGTTTGGGTAAATAACTAAATGGCCCTAAAAGGTTATATGTTAAATTGCAACTTATGTCATGTGGTGTGAAAACTCTTGGGCAGTTGGCAAACTTTGACCCTAAAACGTTTATATGGGGTTTGTAAAGTTAGTCCCTAATGGGACTAACTATGTTATCGGATAAATGGGTTGATGGTAACGGGCGTTTGGGTGGATTGGGCTTTTTGTGGGTGTTTAGGCCGTATGTATCATAAATGGAAATTTAGGACTTTAAGTCTTCTAGTTATATACTAAATGGCTTATCCGGGCCCATTTAGATGGGTTCGGAGTGGGGCCCATTAAAGTATTCTTCCGGTGTTGGCGCTGGTTTTGATCTGTTGACTTTGTCGGGGTTGACATTGAATTTGACATTTTGTTGACTTTGGCTTTGATTATCTTTGGCTTTTCCCGCTTTTCCATTCCGTGCTCGGGTTTTGTCGGTTTTTGCTTGATTTTTCGTCCTTTTATCTGGATTCCGTTTACCTGCACAAAATAAGTGAAAAATAAAATAAAATGTATTTTTGGTACGTTTTGGTTATTTATGTTCGATTTAATGGTGAAAAGTATGTGTAATTAAAAGCATACCCAAAAACCCCCATACTATAGACATTGACGTGTCCTCAAGCAATGCTTATGGAAGTAAACACTTAGAAAACTTAGAATCTTTGTCTCCCGACTATAACCTCGAAAAGTAGTTAAGGTTCGTCAACGGAATTAAAGACTCTAAAAGTTTCGAAAAAGCCCCGTCCATTTACCATTTTTTTTAATAATACACTTATTCCTACACAATTTTTGTATTTTTATTTTTTCTCATTTTTTTGTAGTTTTCATTATGAAGCAAAACTAACTATAACGTTGGACCTTTCGTTATTTTATAACTTTTTAGGGATCATAGAACAAGATGCATTTCGATCGAGAATGCCCAAAAAGGAGATATTCATCGTCCCCGACTTTTTACTTATTCCTAAACAAGCTTAAAACGAAGAATCCCGTTAATTTTGAGTTAAGATGCTTGATAAGTGTTAAAATAACATATCCATTTCATGCATATAAAATACCAATTAAGCCCAAAACACAGTGAAAAATGCAAAAATATACTTGTTTATGTGTTCTGTGTGAGGCAGGTACGGATATATTTAAATTTCACAAGAGAAAACAGTAAAAATCAGTCAAGCACGGACTCAAGACGGAAAGAGTACACAAGAGCCGGGGATTCAAAGCCAAAGCCAAGAAAAGTCAACCTCAGGTCAACAACAGTCAAAGTCAAACACTCTTCAAAGACTACAATTCAATAGTGACAATACTGCTCCCTCAAAAACCAAAAATTACACATAAGCCTAAGCCCATATTCTCCTTTATAAAAGTCTAGGGCCCATTCTGGCCAAAAATTAGAAGTTGTTTTATAACTTAAACTTTCCTTTAACAAACACAAGGACTAAATTGCCAATAGCCAAAAGTTTTAAAAAATTATTACCCGTATAGGTAATTGTGAGGGAAAAGGAGTTGCAATTATTCATCCGTTCTTTCCCCAATTTTTACCATGGATCAAACAAAGGGGTTTTGTAAATTAAAGGGGTACAAAGGACAATTTTTTTCGGGGTAAAGGACTGACAAGGCAGAGTATTACAACACCAAACCCTCCCATTGGCCAATCCCCATCAAAGAAGCTCACGTGGATTTTTAGGAAAGCATAATGGAATGAAGAGTTTGCACTAATCTCACTCAGATAACAAACACAACATGTCACATCAAAGAATGACACGCTGGCAATCCTCTATCACACACAAATGATCTAACGGCCAAGAGTGATTCAATGATTGCTTGATTGGATGGCTCATATGAAAAGGAGCATGCAGAGGAGCTTAGGCCTAGAATATTCCTCAACAACTTATAAATAGGCCTCACCTCTCACACACAAACAATCTTTTTCTCTCTTGTAATTTTTAGCTTAATTTAGCTTATGTAGTTTTTTTTAAATGTAATTTTCTTTCAACAATTTAGCTCTTGTAATTTGTCTTCTCAAGTATTGTAATCTAAAATTTTGTCATCAATATAAGCTTAGTTTTCATTTAAATTTGTTTTAAATTTAAGCTTTGATATCTCAAATTATGCCTTTAAGCTCTTATAAGCTCAATTAAACTAGTATAAGCTCCATAAGCTCTTATCACTCTTTAAACTTCTGAAATTGTTGCTGAGATGAATAATGAAGGAATGGTTTAGAGTTGAGGGCAACATTTAGGAAATCATAAGAAATAAGCTTGAAACAAAGCTTATTGGGCTTAAGCAATAAGCTTAGGCTCTGGTTAAGCTCTGCTAAGGGCTTATAGATCCCTGTTTAGCTGGGATCTTGAGGTAACTTTCTTTCTCTTTTGTTACTTTTCATAATTTCTAGCTTAATAATAGATAATTTGCTTAATAGCCTAGAACTGCTTATTTGCTTATTCTATATGCTTATTAGTGCTTATTTGAATTTCATTTAGCTTATTAGACTAATTAGTTAATCTGTTTTTAGCTTAAGAGATATAGATCATTAGTTAATATTTAGTTTGTTATAAAACCATAAAAACACTAAAAATTTAGTATAATCTTAGATCTTAAGTTTTAGCTAAATCCAGTTGTTAGTTTATGCTTAATAAGTTAGTTATAAGCTAGTTTTTATCTGGTAGTTAGTACTTATTAATTAGACTTGCAATTTAAGCTTAGAATCATTTCTGTCAAAATGGTAAAGGGGTGTTTGGCATAAGTAAGTTTGACCAATAAAAGTCAAATATTTTTGGGCAAAATACTTTGGTCAGCTGAGTTTTAATAAGAAATCAAGTTTTAAAAAGGGATATTTTTTTCTCAGCTTTGTTTGGCGTCTTTTTCTTGAGTTTGAGTTCTTAGATTTTAGTCTAAATGAATTTGTGGCTTATTATGCATGTTCCTGCACCAGGGGAGCTTTTAGCTTAGGTTTTAATTGCTTCATTTTGATCCAAGCTCTTTGAGATTTTTGATTACTTCTTGCCTTACTTGAGGGTTTATAAAACTCAGGAATAGTAGAGTGTGTCTAGTTCAGCTTTAGCTATTAGGTTTGGCTGCAGTATTGGTTTTATGTTTTTGCAAAGTGCACCAGCAGGAACAGCTTAGTTCCTGCTGTCACTTTTGGCTTAAGTTCAAGCTAGGTAATCATAGGTTTTAGCCTCTAAGATTAAAGTAGGATGTAGATTAGTTATTGCTTAAGATAGATTTTAGCTTAAATTTCATTTCCAATCTTATTTGCTAGCTTAATTTTTGCTTAAAAAACAGCTTAAACAGCCAAAAATACAAAAACAGTAGGAAATTAAGTAGTTTCTTAAATTGTTAATTTTGGATTAATGTATTTGTTTTTATAGCTTAAATAGATAGTTTATTAGTAGTTGCATAAGTCCTCAGAAGCTCTTAGTCCAGTATTGCTTATTGAGCTTTTGAGCTTAATTGGTTTTTGTGCTTATTTCCTTGTTTTCTGAGTTTGCTACCTTGCCCTTCATTTTCAGCTATAATCTAGTACTCTAATTTCTAGTTTCTTTTCTCATCTAGTTTAAGCAACTCATAAGCTGTCTAGAACATCTTTCCTTTTTCATTTTGATCTTATTTTGAGCTTTTAGCAGCTTATTTAGTAAAACCAAGGGTAAACCCTTACTTTCTGAAGTCAGCTTATTGATAAGCTCTTATAGAGCTTATTAGTGGATTTCAGCCCTAAGTGTTTTTGTTAAAATTGTTCAACTCAACTTATTTTATAAATTTGCTTCTTTAAGTTCTTGCTAAAAAGCACTTTTTAGTTTCATCTTATTTTTAAGCCTAAAATGGACTTCTTTTGAAATCGGGCTAGACTTTCAGGGTAGGTTTTGTAACTTTTCAATTTCAATTGTTTTTCTATTTGTCCTTACGTTAGTTAGTTAGTTTCCCCGTTAGTCCTTTAGGTCTTTGCACCATTAGTCCTTAGTTAATTGATTAATTAGTTTTAATTAGTTTTATTTAATAATTAGGGTTTAGTTTTAATTAATTTAATTAAGCTTTAATTAAAAGATAAAAATTAGGGATTTTACTTTTATTAAATTTCTGAATATTTTCTTTATTTAGTTTAATTTTTATAAAAAATT
>BQNB010150386.1:0-16041 GCA_026074375.1 Tanacetum coccineum
CTACCTATGGCAATCCTATCTACATATATGTCAAGCAAACATCATAACATGTCAATTCAATATCATAATATCATTTTTACAAAGTACATTACTCATATAAAGTACCATTCGCAACGTTATATCAAGACGGGCTTTAAACCGTTATCGTATACCTCTAAACCTTAAATCCAAGTAAAGTACACATTCAAAATGAATGTACAATCAATCAAAGCACATGTACAAGTAATATAACATCTCATTTGAATATACTTTCCCTCCAAAATAATGTATAAGTCTTTTAAAGCATAATGTACAAGTCATTAATGCACGATATCCAAAATAGCCGTTTCACCTCCGTTTTCCTAAGTAATCTCGTACAATCTATAAAGTAAAAGTTACAAGCAAGTCATGCACTTCGTTTACAATCCATATTCATCCTTATTTCATGAAATTACAAGATACCAAGTCAGAAACCTTAACCCGAGCTAAATACTAAACCGTGACCAGTTTCTTCATTTTTATCCATTGTAAACCTAAACCAATACTCAAATAAGTTGTAATAACATAAATTACAACATTACAAATCATATTCCATCATCATTTCACCATTTTTACAACAATGTACAAGAATTAGATCATGAAAACCCTAAACAAACCCTAATTGCAAAACACGACCCGTTTACTCATTTTTATCCATTATCACGAACCATTAACCAAATTGTATTCTAAACTCTTAATACAATCCTCATGATCCTTAATCCACTCTCATATCCTCAATGTACACGAAATAAATCCAAGAAACCCTAAACGTGCCCTAATTTGACTTTTGACCCGTTTACTCGTTTTCACCCATTTTAAACCCAAATCACCTATCAAATCTTGTTAATAACCCTTAGTACAAACCTTACAAACATTAATCCACACTTACACCATCAATGTACTCAAAATCCAAGCTCAAAAACCCTAAACAAGCCCTATGGAACCCGCGACCTCTTTTCTTGCAATTTGACCCATTTTGAAACTTCCTTTTGCACTCAAGCACCTCATGACTCACCAACATGCTACCTTAAGCAGCTTACCATGCTGCTATATCAATTTCTTGGTCTTTAAATGAGCCACATCACCTCCCCTTGGTCCCTAAGGTAGCCACAGCTAAAAACCACCACACAACACCTCCACATCACCTATTCTATCACCATAGACCACCACATCAGCCCCATAGACCTCACAACACAGCCCCTACAGATTCTTAACACCTCATTACCTCACCTTGGCCTCCAAGTTTGGTTTTGACTATAAAAACCCATTCGCACCCTTCATTTCAACTCATCCCCCACTTCCTCATCTATAACCCATAATAGCAGCAATTCTTTGCTCAAAGAAGTTCCTAAGAGGTCCTAAGAAGTCTCAAGAATAGAAGTGAAGCAAAAGAAACCAAGAAAAGAATCCCGGGAGTCGTTATTCTAAGCGTACGAAGCTAAAAGTCCCGATTTCAACCCGTTTTCAAGCTATATGCTCAAACCCAGGTTCTATGATCTTCATACCTGCACCTACACTCTTATAATGTTCATATGATCCTAAATAAACTCTTGTTAAAGTTTTATAACTCAATTCATGCTCATTTTCCATTTTGATCTAAAACCATACACCCGAAACCCTAATTTTGTATTTTTCATTAATCTAAAAGTTATAATGGATAAATGTTGTTATAATCTATCCTAACATGCTTAATTAATGTTAATATAACAACTTTATTGATTATTGAAAGAATCTGAACATAAAACCCGCGCGTTTTCATTTTAAAACCCTAATTTAACCCGTTTTGCTTCCTAGCTTAACGAATCGTTATTTTAACTTTCATTATGTTAAACCTTCATATTTTAGCATATATTAATAAGTTATAACCTGAAAATAACATTTAGAAACTTAAAATAAGCTTGCATGGCATTTTGGACTTGTTTTGCAAAAGTATTCCATGCAAGGGGTATATACTGTAACTTTTTGAATTAATAACTAAAGGGACTGAAAATGTCATTTTATCAAAGTTATAACTATAGGGGTCTATTATGTCACTTTCCAAAGTTCAAGGTTTACTTTGTATATCTTTTAAACTAGAAGGACCAAACTCGTAAAAGTGCAAACTCCAAGGGTATATTTTGCTATTTTTCATTCTCAAGGGTCTAAAATGTAACATTTTGAAAAAGTATAAAAATGTATTCAAAACATTACAAGACATAACTTTAATTAACGCTTGACGTGCTTATTATTTCTAGATATTGAACAAAACGCTTAAAACCGATTATGTTTTAACCATTATATCATTCATCATCGATATGCTTTTAAAAATCTTGTCCCGAATCTATATCGTACCACAATACTAGAGAACTTCATATGGCGTAAGATTCTTCAATTACGTCCGCTCATTCGACACTTTATTCGTTATAATGTTGGTGATGGCAGTTCAATCTCAATTTGGCACGATCGTTGGTGTGATTATAGTCCCCTTGCTGATTTCATTTCGAACAGAAACATTCATCGTGGGGGATTTCATCATTACACCAAGTTAAATGAGGTCATTGATAATGGGCAATTCATATGGCCGCATTCTTGGTACTCGTCTTTTCCGAATTTGGATTCTATTCAAGTGCCGCATATTAGACCTGGTGTTCGTGATAAATTGGAATGGGTAAGTTTGGATGGTCATGTGCAACCTTTCTCGGTGCAAGTGGTTTGGCAGTCTATTCGTCCCCGTAGTGATAATGTGGGTTGGTTTCGTTGTGTTTGGTTTCCAGGGTGTATCCCGCGCCATGCTTTTCATATGTGGTTGATTATGAGGCGTCGTTTAAAGACCCAAGATAATCTCAAGCGCTGGGACAATGTGGATGCTCGTAACGTTTCATGTTCTTTATGTAAATTACAACCGGACTCACATGAGCACATTTTCTTTGAATGTACGTTTTCTAGCCAGGTTTAGAATAAACTAAGGTCGCTTGCTGGTCTTACAAATGCTAATCCGTCCATGGATTCTATTATACAATTGATTCTTCCTTTTGCTACATGTTTTATAAACCCGCGAGGGGGATACATGCTTGTTACAAACTCTTTTACATACTCGTTTATCTTATAACAATGTGATTACTTTTCAAAGACTTAATGAGTTCATAACCTCACATACTTTATAAACCCGTGATATCTGCTATACAACTATAATGCAAGTGTTTTCTAAATTATATGCTATCCTGATATATTATTGCCTAAGTACATAAAAATATCTCTTTAGGTAGTATCTCCCAATATCTCTTCAATATCTCTTTGGGTAGTATCTCCTAATACCTCTTCAATATCTATTTGGGTAGTATCTCCCAATACCTCTTCAATATCTATTTGGGTAGTATCTCCCATCTTCAATATCTATTTGGGTAGTATCTCCCAATACCTCTTCAATATCTATTTGGGTAGTATCTTTCCCAATACTCTTCAATATCTATTTCGGTAAGTATCTCTAATACGCTCTCCATTTTCTTTTGGGTTAATATCCCCAATATTCTTTAATGTCTCTTTGATAGTATCTCCCAATATCTCTTCAAATATCTTTTGGGTTAGATCTCCTAATATCTCTGTTATTATCATTTCTTATGTGATTTCATGTGTTTAGGGTAATAATCTGTTATCCGTGAAATTTAATTTCTCCATTGTAATATTAGTCTCCATAATAATACTGTTCTCCATTATAATAATGTTCTCCATGATAATACTGTTCTCCATGATATACTGTTTCCATGATAATAATGTTCCTCCATTGATATTTATGTTCTCATGTAATTATTCCCTTGCAATACAATATTTTCCATTATGATAACTTGTATTCTACTTTACATTTCAAATATGAATTTCACTCAACCATGGTTCGTTGACTTGTAGCATGTTTATCTAAGGGTTATTATACTACTTGTGGCATGGAGTGGCATGGACATGAAGATGGCTAAAACTTGTTATCATTCACTGGTATGTAACTAAAATTTTTGCGACATTGCCATTTGGTAAACTCTGATTGTAAATATATGATAACGGTATCTTTTATAAATGTCTCTCTTGAGTCGTTTTCTATGATTGTGTCTGCGATTCATAAAGTAATACCCTAGATTAGCTTCCGCTGCTATATTAACAAAATGGGGGTGTTATAAAGAAAGCATCCTAGAGGAGACTACATTCAGGTAAATTACATTCTTTTCTGAACTTTAAGGTTACATTTGCTTGCACTTTGAACGAATTTTAAATCGTCCCACTTCTCCTTTAACCAGATGAATATCAATCTTTGTCTTATGTTGTCCTTCTACAATCGATACAAAAGATATTCTATTTATATGTTGGTGGTGCGCTTTATTGTCTTAAGAAAACCTTTCAGAAAGTGTTATGTATTCATTTATGTATTCTTTTGTTGGTGTGAGTGTTGTGTTTCACATTGTTGATGTTATTTTTGACGGCAAGATCTTTCCAATTGGATTTGGGGAACCTGGCGTGCAAACATGAGAACCGGTGGTATTTAAAAGTTTTTTATTAAATAACATTTCTTTTATAGTTTTTATCGTTAATAGAATACTCAATCCGCTACTTTGTCTGCTTTTAACATGTGGCTATTGCTTTTGAGCAAGCTGCTTTAATAAATGAGTAGTCATGGGTCAACCTATATATTGGTACTTGGAAAGGCAGTCATGTAGGTTAGCTCTTTTTTACGCTAAGTTATAATTTCATCCTTAACTCTTTTTTACGCTAAGTTTGTTTGTAACTTGAGCTTCTCTTAGTCAGGAAATAGTTTTTTTGCTATTGTTTAAATCATGCAACATTTTTACAGACTTCAAATGAAGTTTATAATACATCCACGTTCAATTTAATTGCCCTTCTGCTCAAAGGCAATTTAGATTTTTCCTTGAGTGGTGCAAGGTATTGCCACTTGGTATTCATTTGCATAAAGCGCATAGCCCAGGCATGGTTTCAGTTCTGGAATTCAAGAAATATTAATGAGCCGACGTCTATGTACACGCACAAATACTGTCATGCTCTCTTATCAACACGGTTGTGTTATATTGGATATATTAACTATCTTTTTTTTAAAGACAACCTCGGACATAATATTAATTTTTGTAATAACACATTTGACATGTGTTGTTGCAGGTACAATATGGTTGTGATACACATCTGACACATCTGACATTTGTAATATTTAATTTTCATCATTCTTTTGGTAAACTACTTTTTAATCGATCTTATTATAAAGTTCAATCCAGATGCGCATAATTTTATTAGATATAATCTGGAATATATGTATTGTATAATGTTTGATAATGTCATAACGCTACCTGGCTAAACATTTTTGATACATTATTAACAATCTTTGTAACTGTTGCTTGGCCAGAGGTGTATGCTTTTAGAGAGAAAAATGGTATCTGAATACCAAAAGAAAGATATATTCTGGAAGAAGAATAGGAGAAGGTAATTTTCTATAAATTTTGCAGTATGCCTAATTCCAGATGTATTGAACTTTTAGTGATTCTATTTGGTTGATTATTGATCCAGGCAAATGGCAGTGGGGTTCATTATGCCTCTCCAGTTGCTATCATAGTGATCACATTGAAACACTGGAAGGGATGATAGATATAACGAGTGGAAGATACAAGCTCAAGTTAAAGAAAATGTGATTACATAAGGTAATATACATAATTGCATTATTGACGTACTCATTGACTAAAAAAACGGGGGTGTATCTTTACTGTTTATCTGACATGTATGTTTTAGCTATTGAGCTCACTTGGTAGTTGGTATACATTCGGTGAACAGTTTTATTTGAAAATCATTAGTATTTCTTAGGGGCTTTGACAAATGTTGAAACTTGGTAGTTGGTATACATTCGGTGAACAATTTTATTTGAAAATCATTAGTATTTCTTAGGGGCTTTGACAAATGTTGAAAATGATAAAATATCTGAATCAACATATGTGGAACATATTCTCACGAGGGTGCTATGTTTGGACATATAGCCTGTCATGATCAGCAAAATGGTAATTATAAACGGTTTTATTAGGGTGTGTCTAATCTTTGTATTTTGCCTTTTTGGTTCATGGCTAATTCATCGGGCAGCATTTTTCTACATGATATTACTTCAAATCTAAACTGCAAGTGTACATTACATCCTTTACTGCCATTGTTGATGGTCTTTCTACAATATTCTGAACATTGCTAAACCAATGATATATGGTTCATTTCTAGAAGAGCAGTCTTTTCGCAATTTTTTTATATTACACGGGTTCTAAAAGCTTGATTTTAGATTTCTAGCATCAAACTGAGACTGTACATTAAACTGTGATTGTACCCATCTGATGCTTTTGTCAAAATTGTTGTTTTATCCCTTAAATATATAGATAGCTGTAATGATTATTGACACCACAAAGTGCAACATTTTCTAATATAAATCAACACATTTCATTTTTATATTATCTGTTAAATATTACTTTGTTTTATACTTGCATAGACATACACAAAACATACACGTCAGATTTACTATGTAGTAAAATGAAGCTAACCCGCCCATCGGGCGGGTTATGAAGCTAGTTTATATGTATATGTATACGTATTTAGGGAATAGTATTTGCGGAGATAGAAATTTAGTTTAAAAATTTAGTTAGTAGATTTTAGTATTATTAAGTTAGAGAAATAAAGTATGAAATGAATTTATTTATTTTTGGGTATTTAAAACTAGTTTTATTTAGAAGGATGTCTAAATAAATAAAGGTTTTTATAAAAATAACAAAATTAAAGAGTTTTTGTGTAAATAATAATAAAAAAAGGTGTTTGTTCGGCTGGTTAAAGAAGAAAAGAAAAAAAACCAATTTTAGTATAGTGGTACTTTATTAGGTAATTATCAAACATCTTTCTTTTCACTTATAAATAACAACCCTCATTCCCCCTTTTTTTAATTATCTGGTCGACCAAGACGCAGAAAAAAAAGATTTTTTTTTATTCAAGTTTCAAGTGGTGGTCCGTGCTATTAATCGGAAGGTTTTAGGTATGTCAGAAAACTTAATTGTTTTAAATTTTTTTTAATTCATGTAAACAATAAAAGTGTGGATAAATTAGGGTTTCATAAAGTCTGTAAATTATGATGTTAACCTTAATTAGATGTGTTTGGGTTTATTAGGATATATTGATGTATTTGGTTTAGAGTTAGAACGCGGATTTGAATTGAATTTAAGGGTTGAGCAGAATTTGGATAGTCATCTTGTTCGAATGTTATCTCATGATTGGAAACGAGATTTTTAATGAATCTTATGTCTATTGATAAGTTCAGAGAGTCTAGTTTTTAAAAAGTCTAGCCCCGAAAGGTTTTGAGGTAGGGAAGTTAGTCAAATAATTTTCGCAAGAAAAGTTGTCAAAACAGTAAATTCGGGTCAGATTTGGGTCTGATTTCGGGGAGTAAAACCCCCACTTAAAGTTCAAATTGGTTAGCCAAAAATCATGAGTCATATTTTAGGTGTCTATTAACTCCAGTTTGCAAGGGCAAGCGATATAAATCATTTTCTAATTATTTTTAAGGACGTCAAACGTTTTGGTGTGCGTTCAGATCTGAATCTGAGTATTTGTAAAGTGAAATTTTTATAAAATAGTTCCTCTTAGTTTTATTTTTTCTAAAATCACAGTAGCTTCACAATTCATTGAGGAGCTAATTAAATGTAAGGAGAAAACCATCAATTAGTGTATTTAGTATTGTATTTGTGGTTCTTAAAGTGACCTGAAAAATTCTGTCAGAAAACTATAAAAGTGAAAGTTAATGAGTAAGGTCATATAGGGTATGAAAATGATTTGGGAGATTAATAAAGGATATAAACTAGTGTAAGGTTATAGATGTCCAATTCATGTGATTTGTTACATTGATTAGGCATTTTGCATAACGAGGTGAACTTATGTTTGTTGTGTTTAGATTGTGTGCAAGATCTAGGTCAAGTAAGTGGGCATCAGTTGAGTTTCATAGTCCTATTTTACTTGTTTCTTTGGATGAAATGATGCAAACCTGTTTTGAAATGTTTTAATTGCTTTGATTATGTGGTTTAATTTATGCATGGACTTTTATGAAGCTATTATATGTTATGTGCTGCATGTTGTATGATGTTGTGTTGGTTTTCGCCTACTTTGTGGGTAAGAGGTTTCGCCTACTTTGTGTGGGTATGAACCTGTGTGGATACGGTACCAAGAGTCTGGGATTGGGGATATCGTTCCTCTCCATGACTATTTTTGTGGTTTGGATCGGGGGACACATTCCGTCCCATTAGGGATTGTTAGTTGAATGCATGTTAGATGTTATATAGCAACTTATTTATTCTGCCAATTTTTTCATTTTTTTTATAATCACAGTAATTGATTTAAATCTTGTATTGTTGTCGTAAAACCTATGACTCTCACCAACCATTGTGTTGACGTTTTAAGCATCATTTTTAGGTGAGCGTTATGAAGGTGTTGAAGTTAATAAAAGTGGCTAGAGGACATTAGGATGCATTGGAAAGTTCTCAATTGATTTTATTTTATATTAGTTTGCATGGAATTCTGATGTTATTAGGTTTTATAGGGTTTGTGTATACATTGTCTTTGTATTGAGTGAGAACCCCTTTTTCATTAATACAAGATGCCGTTCTTTTGTTTTTGGTATTGTCATGACACATCGTGTCTTTTATATTTAGTTATGCGTATAGTGATTCTCTATTGTTGACACCATTGTGTTGTGATGATATCCATGATGTTACGCCTTGTGTTTTTGCCTTGGCGGGGTGTGACACGAGAAACATCAAGCCATAAGATTGTCGGGTGTAGGTAATCTCCCCCTTTCTATTCTAATCTTTTCCTTTCTTTCACACTCGATAGAATTAATCAAGTTGTTGGTAGTAGTTATACTATGACATTCTTATTTTTCTATTAATTTTTTTAACTAACATTTTGTGATCTACTTCAGATTAGTATATCCTTGAGCATAGGAATGATTATTGGTCCAACTTTGGGTATGCACCTTGATTATGTGTTGGCATGTATAATGTGTAGGGGATTATGGGAGAACATACAGTGAAACGGTAACGCCTCTCAAAGACCTTGACAACACCAAAAACCACAATTTCATATTTTATTGAACAAAGTACACTCAATCAATAGCTCAGTGTTTCATAACCCAAGACGTTAGCATCATGTGTTCCACTCTTGGTCGATGAGGTATGTACAACAAACTTTTTAAATTGCTTTAGCTTTCAGGAATTACTTTTGTTAAGCAGATTGATCATTTGGCTGTTACATTTGGTTGATATTCTTTGGTAAATTTAGAGGTCAAACACATATCAGCTTCTCATGGGTCCAATGACAACCAAGTAACCCTTTGGAAGTACCCATCCCTGGCTGAGATGTGTTACAAATGACAGAGTTAGGTTGTTCCATTCCGGAAATATACATATGTGTAAAGCTTGCCTGATTCACTAATTTATTTAGTTATGTTGTTTTTCATCCTTAACGTGGCCAATGTGTCAAACCAATTGAAAGTTTCCGGTAGTGTACACTAATGCTTAAAACTTATAAATGACTATGTTAAAAAATATTAGAATATCATACGGAAACATTTATAGTTTTTTGAATAATATTTGATACTTTAAAAATACATATTAAATTTTTTTTAATTCAATGTGTTTTTTTGGGTAAATCCATCATTGTTTGGAGCATCAAAAAGCCATTCATTTTGACCCACGCTTAAAAGTTGTATGTATTCCACTTGCATGGGCGGAACTTCTATCAAGCGTAGACGTAAATATACAATTTCAACAACAAACGTTTGTTTACAAAGAAGCATAAACAAATGATATAGTAAACTCGGTTTAAATTGCTTTAATTTTCAAGAATTACTTTTGTGATTAATATTGACTCATTGGGATACCATACGAGCGGAAGGGAATCTCTTTCTTAAGAGGCAACTACTTTATAAGTCTTATATTATTTTAGGGTTGTGTGAAAATACATTTAAGATGATGTCGGAATTGCCTCTTAAAGTTATTTATTGCCTTCTTGCATTTTGATGCAAATCATATGTAGTTTTTACTATAAAGCTTTGTGGAAACCGTAAAGGGGGGTGAATACGTTTTCATTTAAAAACTTTAAATCTTTTGTATCAATTACCTGATCAAGTTTGACGCAATATGAGAAGTGTCGATAATAGGTTTACAATAGCTAACACATATTCTAACAATATAACCACACTCACAATTATTTAGGCAAAAGAGCTACACAACCGTAACTAACAAAATTACAAAAACCATTCACACAATCATGAGCACAATGCAAGTATAAAAATAAATAAAAAAAAAGTAGGGTAAATGTAAAAGAAATAAGTAAAGAAAAAAGGTAAAGGAAAATGCAATCCGACACGTGTGAATTTATTGTGGGGTGATTCCGTCACGAAGCTCCTCTTCGCATACTCCACTCCTCGAGTATGCAACTCGAGAGTTACTTCACTATCAACAAGCTCCCTTTCAGGCGGAGAAAAACCTTATACCAATGCTTACATATTTTTCCGACACTAAGCTGATGTCGAGGATTCTTCGGGGTTACAACAACAACACCCCACCCCCCCCCCCCCCCATGTTTATGTTTTATGGCCCAACATAAAAAACCTTGTGTTTTATGGCCTAGACACATAAACCGCGTCGCTTACATTATTTTCCGACACTAAGCTAAATGTCAAGTTCTAATCTTAGCTAGAACCAATCTACCACTTCACCAATGTATTTTAAGGCCTAAAATACTAACCAACCCACAATCAACCCACTCCATATATAACACATCATTTGGAATATACACCCTACTAAAGATTGGAAGACATGGTCTCGATCTATATGTAACAAATGTTACAAATGGACTAACTAGACTACATAACTTCGGATCTTGAAGATGACCGAAGCTCTTCTCTTGCACATGAGGGAAGAAGGAAAGGATTAGAATTATCTAGAGCAATTTAAACAAGAATAAACTATGTTGTAATCAAGACTTTTTAGAGAGAGCAATGAGATTTTAGAGAGAAAGGAATTGAATAAATCTGTGCAAAGAGCGTTAATTTTTCTACGGAGAGAGTTGCAAGTATTTATAGGCAGGGAAATTACAACGGTCGCTGGTGGCAAAAGGTGGGTTACCAGTTTTATCTTGGGGGGCTGCCCTAGGCACTAAGGGGGCTGCCCCTAGACTGATGCTTTGA
The DNA here is from genome assembly GCA_026074375.1 of Tanacetum coccineum. Taxonomy (NCBI): domain Eukaryota; kingdom Viridiplantae; phylum Streptophyta; class Magnoliopsida; order Asterales; family Asteraceae; genus Tanacetum; species Tanacetum coccineum. The sequence continues at coordinate 11,246 of BQNB010150386.1, forward strand.
TTTTTATCCTTTTGTGGAGAAGGTTTATCTGGTTGAGCTGTATTCAGTTTGGGGGGGGGGGGGGGAGAAACTGAATTCAAAATTTGAATTTCAAATAAAACATTATTTTTGTTTTTATTTAGCAAAACTATTTTGTGTATTTTGTAAAAAAATAGTTTTGTAAAAATGTGATGGATTAATAAGAAAAATTATTTTCTTGATCACTAATCATGTTTAATGATTTGTTTATCCATACCTTAAGTGATTTACGTCGGGTGTAAACCAATATATGTCTTGATGTAGACTTGAGACGTCGAGACATGTAGATGCAAGTATGCATTGATAATTTGTGATTACGAGTAACTTGTGCACTTCACGTTACGTATTACAAGTTACATGTTTGTCATCACCAATACATAAAGATATCGTATAGATTAAATATTGTAATATTTGCACTAACAATCTCCCCCTTTTTGATGATGACAAACTATGTAAACTATAACACATAGTAAAGTTTAAAAGTTACTCGTTTACACTTCCTTCTCCCCCTTTTGTCGAAGCAAAAAGGTATTATGTGGATAATGGTTGGAGCATATAGGTTGGAGGTTTGAGAAGAAGACATGCGAAGAGGTATGTGCTCCGGGTATATATGATTGAGGAATGAAAAAAAGGTAGGTGATTCGAGTATATAGGTTTAAGATATAAGTAGAAGATATGAGAAGTAAAGGTGAGGGTGTTTGCGTGTTTCTTTGGATAGTTTAGAAAAGGTCATGAGAGGTGAGAAGTAGGTAAGAGAAAAAAGTAGGTACTTCGAGTGTGTAGGTTGAAGAATGAGGAAAGTGAGGTGATCCACAGTTATGGTTGGAGGAATGGGAATAGAGAAGGAAAAAAGTTGAGAAACAGTGTTGAGGGCGGTTTTATGTTACTTGGCATAATATTTAGAAGAGTCAGATAGTGAGAAGTAGGCATGAAAGAAATAGGTAATTCAATATTAAGTTAAAGGTATAAGAAGAGACATCAAGGGTTGAGGGTGACCTTTTAACTGATAGGAGGGTGAGGTATTTAGAGTATTGAATGGAGCCTTCATCGTATTTGAAATCCCTAATTCTATCTTCCTTTTAAAACGGTGTGCGCTTGCATCATTCCAGTAAAAAGTCTTTTACCATCACGGTTTAACCAACTCCATGCTATTTACCCATATATCTCTGAGCTCCCCCTTGCTTATTGCATCTTTATAATAATTACATTCCTTGAAAAGTGACTCTAACAGATCCTGGTGATCTGAATAAATTACCATCGATTTTGATGAGTTGATGCAATATAATATTCAGTAGGACGCTTGTAAGTGCTCCCCCTTGGTGTATGCTCCCCCTTGTTTGGGGCACCAAGGAATCAAGATCTGGTGTGTGCTACAAAACAAAGTTAGTAGAAAAGTGCACACACACACACACACCACAACATCATATATATATATATATATTATATATATATATATATATATATATATATATATTATATATATTACTATATATATATATAGATATATATATAGCAAGATATTAGCGGGGAACTAGACGTGCATTTTAGGTGTTAGTATTCTAGAGTATGATGCTTTAAAAGAATGTTAGAAGCTAGACACATGCAATCATTATTTTAAAAACAACAATCTAAATGATGTAATTAAAAGACTCAAGACGTATGTTTAAGGATAAAGATTAGACCAACTTTTAATAAACGAGAATGGGATTCGTTTATTGATTGACACACAAATATTATGAGAATGACTTTTAAAAGCAAACGAATGACACTTAATATCTTAGCGAAATATGTAAAAAAAATATACTTTAAAAGTATAAAAAGAAAAATAAGACGAGGCTGGAGACGATGTGCTCTTGGATGTGAATGAAAATGATTACATAGAGCCGAGAAGTGGGAAAGGATGAGCTATACCAAAGAATGAACGTGTTGACGAGAGGTTGATAGAAAATATTGATATATCGTATGCACTAACAATTGATGTGCATTTGATCCTATCGACACAAAGGTGGATGATTAGGAATTCAAAGGTTTGTTTGGTGTTTTGTTGGTTAACAATGTTGAGGAACAAAGCGGGATGTGAAATAAGGTGGTAGTTCTTTCTTGGTGGAATAACAATGAGAGACTCAACAATGTGGTAACTCAATAACACTTGAAGATTGAATATCTTCTTTTATGTTCTTTACTTTTAGGAAAGTGGAAAGTGCTTAGCGAAGGAGTGTTAGTGAACATTTGGCATTTCGTAATTACTTAATATTTCGGATGAAATAATTAGTTGTCAAGGGGATATAGGAGGAATTTTTATAGTGACATGACTTTAGAAGAGAAACAAGAAATGTTTAGACGTTGAGAGGAATGTTTAAAGAAGATTAAGACTTATTAGAAGTAAGAAGAATACATGAAGTGGAAGACTTTAAGAATGAGTGGAAAACCGTTTTAGAAGTGAAAAGGCCCTTCGGGTGAGGGGAAAAGAGGTTTTGCTAGAAGTAAGGATTAATTTTATGAGTATGACGATTGTAAGGATTGTGTTTGAGAATGAGACGCATTTCATGATGAAATTTACTTTACTATTGACACAATAAGCAATGATGCTTATGAGAATTAGGATATGTGGATGACTCAGTGATCTTTTGAGAGATATTAGGATAGGTTTTGGTGTAGGTAGACGTTAGCCGTAGTAGAAGAGAAAAGAGAAAGGGTGTTCATTTTATGAGTGAAAAAGAGATTGGGACACATGCCAACGCCTGCTTACGGCGGTCCCATTTATAATGGGGCCGCCAGAATAGATTATAGGGCCGCAGGGGACCGCCAACAGGACAGTGAGTGGGTTTAGGGCTTGACGAATTTTGTGAAAGAGTTGTGACATTTTTTATTTGTAGTTTGCTATATTATAAATACTTATTGACTTAGGATGATGTAGTTAAAGTTGTCACGATGCATGGATGAGAATAGACTAGAATCAAAGAACTAGTAGAAAGAAATAGAGAAAGATTTTGGGGAATGTGTTCCATCATTCCTAGACCTAGACAAAAGACATTTATGATTCACGATTGAGGGGTAAAGAAGTGTCGAGTTGTTATTATCAGACCGTAACCTGTGTCGAATATAGAGATGTTTTCCTTTTGGACATTATCCCGAAGGAAAATGGTGACGTTATCTTCGGTGTGTTTCGTAATTCGTGAAAATATTAATAATAATTATAATAATAATAATAATAAAGAAACAAACGAGAAGAGGCGCACGATGTGACAATGTCAGACGGATGGTGGTTAACGTTATGCGAAAATACACTCATAAAGTTATGAGTATTCTCGACATTGCGAATGTTCATAGAACAATCACACGACGAGGTATATGGTTGTCTTAAAGGTGGTAGCGGAAATAGTGGAGGAAATAGATTAGCCATCTCTATGGTTGAAAAGGCGTGGTTGAGTGAGAAGGAAGAGGTGTGATCAAAAGAAAAAGAGTGTTTTCATCGAAGAGAAAGAATGTTTCATCGAAGAGAAAGAATGTTTTCGTCGAAGAGAAAGAATGTTTTCGTCGAAGAGAAAGAATGTTTTCGTCGAAGAGAAATGGAGAGCGTCTTAACTAATGTTGTTTAAAGGCTTGAATAGGGATTTTTGGATACGGCCTTTAACGTTTGCGATTACAAGTTAAAGATACTTGAATATTTTGGATGAAATATTTAAGTTGTCAAACCTACTTGGAAGGGTATTATATTTACATCTAACTTTTCCGTGACAAGGATTGGATTATTTAGAAGAGAGGGAGATGATGATTAAGGAAATGTGTGAAGGGAGTCTCTAGAAGATTTAAGACCATTTTGTGACTCTTTTGAAAATTTATATTAGTGACCCGGATGCGAAGAAAGATATTCTAGTGTGAGAAAATATATACATAGATGTATAAGACATATAGATATAAGCATGCAAGTTTATCTAAGCATTCATCAACGCAATAATCAACAAGATTAATATGTAAGACTGTATGACATCTAAACCTTATTTGTCATACATCAACCTAACATAGTGTAGGTGCACAATTAACATGTAAGTCATGTAAGATAACGCAAACAAAACATGATAATTTTAAATGTAATCATCATGTAAAGCATGTTAGCATTTAGCACTTAGGAGCATGTGTTATTTAGATAAACAAAGAGATATTTTATCTAAATTGCTAGAAAAGGCAAACGCTTTTACAACAAACATACATTCAATAGCTAAGCAAATAAACGTTGAGCATTAAGATAAACATGAAAGCATATAATTGCATTGCGTGGGAGCACGTTATCATCTTGAAATTTCAAAGCACATATGTGAAATGCATGTGTTTTAGACATTATTTTTATTCCTAGGGCTTACAAAGACGTATCTTAACACTTCCAAGCTTTTTGAGAATATTTTCATTCAAGCTAGTATACGAGGTATATTTAACAACAAAACTAGTACAAATCAAGCAACAAAACACTTTTCATATTTAATCCCCCTTCATGGGTAATTTGATACATGAATCGTACTCTATTTTAAAAACCATTTGTTTAGAAAACTAGAGCGACGTGGCTCTTATACCAATTGTGGAAACCATAGAGGGGGGTGAATACGTTTCCTTTTAAAAACTTTAAATCTTATCAATTATTAAATCACTCTCTTCTGGCGGTCCCATAAATATATGGGGGTCGCCTAGTACATCAGGGGGGGCACCCTATTTAAAGGGACCGCCTCTAGAAGAGGTTTTCGGACTAGATCATTTGTATCAAATCACCAATCAAGTTTGACGCA
>BQNB010150387.1:0-13539 GCA_026074375.1 Tanacetum coccineum
GGCTTAAAAGCCCCATGTGTATTAGTATGTAATCCTTCTAGCCTCTTGCAAGTTTTCTAATAAAAGTTTTACCGTTAAAAAAAAAACTATACAAAATAGATAATATTAACCCCAAAACTAATCATATATATAATCCACAAAAGTTAATTACTAATGAATGATTTATATGATAAAGTATATATTAGATAGTTAATAACCGAAAAATAACTATATATTGTTCTTATAAAACGTTAAATAGGAAAATGGATATCATTCTAAATCCATATTCTGAACAACCGCCAAACAGTTTTTGTCATTCATAATCAACATCATTCAGAGCATTCAAATCATTTAGCAAGTCAAATCATTCAGCGCTAATTCATTTTTTTATCAAACATGGCTTGTTTGTTAAAATTTTCAATTAAATCATGTTTAATTAAGAGATAACTTAATGCAGACATTTTTATTTTTATTCCTTAATATTAAACGGTTAAAGCCGCCTACTTTTTTATTTTTTTCATCCAAAAAAATGTTATTACATTAAAAAGAATATGTATTTATCTTTTGTAAAAACAAAACTGATATTGTAACATTTTTTGTTTATATGAAGTGTTAAACGTTTTTAAAAAACAAACGCCATCATACACACCAAAAGTTTTTTCAAAAGTGTTCATATTTTTAACATGTCAACAAACAAATTAAATTATATCCCGAATAATTGTTAATTTCATTGTAATTACATTGATTTTATTTTGTTTGTTACAGTTTAAAGGATGAAACAACAAAACATACTTTAACCAAAAACTTCTACATGATTCATTTTATAACGCTTTTTCATAAAATTTGTATACATTTATATCAATATTCATACATGATCCGCATATGGAAATTGAAAGTTGTCATAAATAAAAATATGAAAATTTTAAGATTTCTTAAATAAACATATACCAATCTATTTAAAAACCATATCTACCTTTAAATATAACAGATAAATTAAGTAACACACTTTAATATTTATATTAATGTGAATACACGTTTATAATTCTAATAATTATATTAATGTGAATACACGTTTATAATTCTATAGATACAAAATAAACACGTAAACAAACTTTTATAATATACTTGAAAACAAATCACAACTTTTACTTGAAAACAAATCATCAAAGAAGAGAACACGATGTGATTCAAAAGTTGAAATTCAAAAACTATCGCAAGTCAAGTATGTTATTAGTTTCATTTGTAGTATAATAATTTAACGAGGGTCGTAACCCGCGCGCTGCCGCGGAGTGCGTGAGACTATTTTTGCAACGAATCGATAACGTGAAACACTATTTGTCTGTCGTTGGGCTCACGCTGCAACGAACCGATAATAACAAAGATTATTTCCGTAAGTTTCTTAAAAATATATATTAAACTTCAACATTTTTTTTAAAAATCGTAGGTATGTCAGAAACATTGCAATAATTGGCTCGTTTTGTTCGCAATTCGACGATCTTTTTAATGATTTTTTTCCCGAATGAATCGATAGATATACATCTCATACGTGATAAATAAAGTTTTCATATAAAAATGTCGTAAATGGGTAAAAGTTCAAGGTCAATTTTGTAACTTTTAGTATTTTTGAGGGTGCGTTTTGTAAATATCTTTTTTTTACATTGAAAGTTGTGAACCATACAATTTTTTATTCAACAAATTTCTGCTGTTTAATATATATAACGAGGTTTGTCACCCCCGCGCTGCCGCGGAGCGCGCGGGACCTGTTTGCAACGGACCGATAACGGCAAGTACTATTCTTTAGCGATTGGGACTCACCTTGCAACGAACTGATAACCGTAAAGACTATTTCCGTAAACATTTTAAAATATATATTAAAGTTCAACATTTTTTATAAAATCGTACGCATGTCAGAACCATTGCAATATTGGGCTTGTTTTGTTCGCAGTTCGACGATCTTTTCAGCGACATTTTTTTTCTGAATGAAGCGATAGATATGCACTCCGTAATTGACGAAAAAAGTTTGTTTTATTGAAAAGTCGTAAATAGGTGAAAGTTGAGGGTGCGCTTTGAAAATTGAATGTGGAAACTAGAAGGGGGGGTTGAATAGTTTACAGGTTCGTTTTACGTTTTAAAAGTTTGCTTTCAAAATACTTAGATTCGAGTTGTATGTTCAACCAATCAACAATATGAATCAACAAAGTAAATATCTAAACTACTACTAAATAGCAATTACAACAATATAAAGAGATGAGAGAAGGAACAATCAAACCAAGACATCAAGATTTATAGTGGTTCGGCTACGAAGCTCTTCTTCGCCCTACTCCACTCCCCGAGTATCCTACTCGAGATTTCACTATTTCAACAAGCTCCCTTCAGGCGGAGAAAACCGTTTACACGTCGCTTACGTTATTTTTCGATACTAAGCTAAATGTCGAGTCCTAATCTTAGCTAGAACCAATCTACCACTTCACAAGCACTATACACTCACAAGATCTACACTATCGGATATACACATAATCCGAATCACACAATTACATAAGATAATTACAATAGAGATTTGATACTTAGAAGAAGATAGAAGAGATCACTAAATAACAATTCGTTTCGTGGCGAATACGAATGTTCTTCTCTTGCACTTGATAGAGAGGAGAGATTAGATCACTTGAAACAAGATCAAAGGATGTTAGTGATCAAGAGATTTAGAGATAGAAAGAAGGTTTTTAGAGAGAGAAAGTTATCTGAAAAATTCGTGCAAAGAGATATATTTTTATGCTGGGAATGGAGCAGTATTTATAGGCAGGAAAACCCAACAGTCACTGAGGGCGGTCCCGACGGTCCCAGATATATCTGGGGGCCGCCAAACCTATAAGGGGGCCGCCCAGTAGACTACGCTCCTATTTTTGTCTTTTTATAGGGAAGGTTGTATCTGTTATGGAACCTTCCATTTTGGGGGGGAAATTTGAAATTCAAATTTAAGTTTTAAATAAAACTTTTCTTTTTATTAGAAAATATTTTGTATAATTATTTTTGTGAAATACTTTTGTAAAAATGTGATGGTTAAGAGAAAAATATTTTCTTGATCACTAATCATGCTTAATGATTTGTTTGTTAATACCTTAAGTGATTACTAATCTTAGAAATAGAATTTTACGATTAATAATTTGTAAACGTTTATTTTTATCGTAAACGTTTTTACATTTTGTTATTATCAAAACATTGAGAGGTCGAAAAATATAAATAACGTTTTTAGACATTATTTGTATTAACAGAGATGATTGTGTCTTTGGCGATTGAAATTTATGAATTTATGTGGCTAGGTTTTGTAGTTAAGAGCTGAACTGATTTCTATTTGGCAAATGTTGATTTTCTTCCGGCTTATGGCGATACGATATTGAATTATTGTAGATAGAGGAAAGAAAGAAGTCGAACGATATCAGACTCCCCCTTTGATGTATGCTCCTCCTTTGTTTGGGGCCACCAAGGGGGATCGTTCTTGCGATATTGTTTGCTACAAAACAAGTGTTAGAGTTACAAGTGCAAGACAATATTCCCAACTAGTAGCAATATAGCAATTCATGCAAGTTAAACCATAAAGTAGTTTCATTCATTACTTAAGAAACTCTACATAGAAGCATTGATTGCAATTAAAATCTAAATTTAGAGATAACATAAATTCATACTATAATGGTATGAATCATCACAAGATAAAGTAGATAAGCATAAAGTAAAGACATATTAAGGCATAAAGCTACACTAGTGGATTCTTGAAATGTAGAAGATGCCACAAGCAAAAGATGAGTTGTTTATTATTTAGGGAAATTAACCATTCGAGAGTGCTCAATCATGGTGAGGAGGGAGGATGGAAATTGAATGGAAGGACCAATGATGAGAGATTTGATACGATTAAGGTCATCTTTTAATGTATCAAATAGGTTTCGGGTTTTTAAGCATTACTGAACAAAAACTCCGGAATGAAAGTTTACTTGTTTTCTAAAAGATGTGGAGGGATATATGGTGAGGGTGGGAGGTGAAGGGATTTACGGCTTCAATTGCTTTGTTGAGGTTAATGTCAATCAGATTGATATTGTGATAAAAATTTCATTAAGGTTTTGCAGTTGGAGTTTTTATAGGGAGGTGAAGAGGTGAAAGTGTAGTAAAGATGGGTGAGGTAAGTGAAGGCCCTTTTGGTAAAGGAGAAGGTGGTGAGAGAGGAAGGTTATGACTTTGCCTCCAAGGATCTAGAATGGCTTTTCGGTGTTTTCGTGAGTAGTCACGAGAGAATTTCTTCGAGGATGGATGTGTGAGGGATTATGAAGAGAAAGATGAAATTTAGAAGAGAAGATTTGATATGTGTGGAGAAGGATGATTAAGGATGATGTTGTTTCTGTTGTTAATTTGGTGAAATTTTATGCAAATTCATGGTGTTTGAGAGGGAAACTCTAAAAGATGTTTGGTTTATTTTGCGAAAGATACAACTGGTGCTGAAGTTGTTGGGAAAGTGGATGCTGGAAAAGGAGGAGAAAAAGTGATTTTGTGACTTCCTTCTGGTTTGGTGGTCCGTAAACATGTGGCAGTCCAATATTTTTGGGGACCACCGTGTTTTTTTGGGGGGCAGTTTTCTAGAAAGTTACAAATTCTTATATGTCGCCTTTATCAGGAATACCTAAAATAGAAGGTTTGAAGGAAGATTGTGGCATTTCCCATATTTTCAAGAATCACATAAGCTAGCTAAAAAGAAAAACATGCAATGGATCCAGGTAGAAGCATATAAATGACATAAAAGTCTATAAAATGTCATATATCAAGCATGAATAATGACTAAGAGAAGTTATACATAAACTAGAATAACCTAGATGATAGTCCAAGTAATATTACATAGCAATAATAATAATAGTACGTATGTCTTAGCATATTAAGGTGGACAAAGAGAAGGAGAAAATTTAGTAAGATGTAGAAATATCTCAAACACATGTCGAGGTATCCGAATCATCACTTATGACTTCTTCAGAAGATATGGAGATGATTGCTTGAAGATGATTAGGATGAACCCAAGGTTTCATGGAAGACCAATACAATATATATTTTAATTTTTGTAGATGAGGATTAATTTTGATGAGGTGGTCGTATAGACGATTTAGAATCATTCCAATATGCCTTAGGGAGGAGTTTGTTGATTTTATTTTTTTCAACTCGTTTGGTTAGAAAATAAGCCAAGTTAAAGGGGGTACTTGTTAAAATGCAATACATCATGTGACATGATGATGCGGGAAGAAAATTGAAGTTATTTTAAATGCCGAAGGTATTTTCTTAAATGATTTCATTCCAAGATCTCATGTCATGACGAAGTTCTTCCTTAAAAATTTTGTTTGGAAAAATGGTTTGTATAGTTATTATAATAGATTGAACAATTTTATTTGGTGTTGGAATGTGTGTGTTAGCCTCAAAATATTAAGTCGAACAAGAAGTTCGTTCATTATGTATTTAAGTCTCGGTCAATTAATTAGTTAATGTTGTAATAGGATAATATCAGGAATCGGGCTTAATATTGTATATGTTTCGGGTTTAATCCCAAGCAAAACCTAAGCCCGAGTCCTAGTTAAATATCCCACGCGTCACATTAAATGTGTAGGGGTATATATAGATATTTTCTAATTAGAAAATATCTCTTCTCATTTTTCTAAATAAATATCTTTTCTCTTTTTCTCTCATCTCTCTCTCTTCTTTCTCTTTCTAAATTAACTCACTTTCTTTATCTTCTTTTTCTTAGTCAATTCGGGGTAAGTAACTATGAAGTGCGAAAGTATGTATGTGAATCGGGATCCTACAATTGGTATCAGAGCTACGTGTGGATTTGTGGTTGATTCTTGTGGTTCAAAAAGATCAAATTCGTGTGTCATTTGAAGCGAAAAAAAAATTTTAAACCTGGATTTTTGTGCTTAGATGTGTGAATGTTTATGTTATTAAGCAAGATCTAGGCATAAGGTAACTAATTGTGCAAGAGAAATCAAGTTAAAAGGTCAAAAGGGTGATTTTTAGGCCATTTTGCGTTTTGGTGTCATTGCGTTTTGGTGTCACTGCGTTTTGGTGTCACTGCGTTTTGGTGTCACTGCGTTTTGGTGTCACTGCGTTTTGGTTAAAGATAGCACTGCGTTTTGTCTAGAAATCTTGTGTGAAGAAAAGGGTTTCAGTAAAACAGCCATAACTTTTGATCCGTAAGTCCGTTTCAGGCCCGTGACCTCTCAAATCGAAGAGAAAAACGAGACGGAAGCAACTGTAACCATCCTTTGGCTGGTTACGGATTTTTCGAGGCCCAAAACCCTCGTTTACTATGAGTTATTGACATTTTTCATTTTTTTGGAATTTGTGTTAGACTTGTTTTTGTTCTAGCTCACGGCCCATCTGTATTTTTAGGCCCGTTTCAGTTTGGTGAGCCTATTTAAACAATCTGTTGTAACCCTAGCCAGACAATTATCTGTTTTTATACAATTAAATCATTGGCCGCTGATTCCGAATCAAATCATTCACGGTTTTCTATTGATTTTGTAAAATCCCGTTAATTCTTTTATCGGTTTTAATCATAGACGTGTAAAATCCCGTGAACGTGAATTGCATACAAGACCACAACTTCAATCACATCACATCCACTTAAGATCCAACAAAATCTTTCACACTTCATAATTCACGTTAAAATGGGAACAAAGGTTACTTCATCTTCGGGTTCAGTTTTAGAGGAACCAGAGATACAGAAACTGCAGATGCAAGCAAAGATTTTCAAAGAAAACTCCTTGAACAAATTGAATGCACTTAAATCAACCACTCAACTTCTCGAAAGACAGACTTTCTCAGGTTGTCCATTATATCAACAAGCTTTTGCACAACTCTTTGGTGATGGTGTCAGAACCTTCAAGTTTCAGTTATCTCAACACATGAATAACTTAGAAACACAACTCAATGCAGAAACACTTCAAGAGATGGATTCCAAATCCGCTCTAAGTGTGATCAAAGTACAGTTTGAAAGGTTCATTAACTCTGACTTGTTAAAGCCTCTCGATATTTATTCAAGATCTTTTTCATCCGATCGAGAAGTAAGAGAAAACTTCAGAGATTACACTAAAATGACAGCTCAAACATTCAAGGAAACAATCATCCAGAACATGAACTCCATTGAGCAATGTATAGTAGAAAGAGCAAGTCATGAGCAAGAGCTTAAGATGACGTTGAAAAAGTTGAGTGAAAGACAGTTGCAGATTCAACAGTGCAAGGTTCAAGAGGTTCAATCATTCGTTACAAGTTCAGGAGATGAAACAAGCAGTGTGATTGTATCAGATGAAGAGATTGATAAGCTGGAATTGGAATCACATTACGGTTTCATGGCAAAGTCGGAAGCCTTACCTAAGAATGCCAGGTTCTACTGATCATACCATTGGAACAGGTATAAGAAAAACAATTGATGTAAAATAATGGTGTTTGCCAATGGAAGACTGACGTTCTTGAGCACCTGAATCTCCATTAATGACACATATGTTTTGGAAGAAGGAGATGCAAGTGTCACTCCTGATTCAACAAATTAATAGTAACTAGAATGATAATCATGTGATCAATAATGCTGTAGACTGTGTTGATTAGCGTTGCTGCACATGCTATTTAATGCATAAATTAAAGCTTGATGTCGATGAAAATAAAAAGATTCAAAAGCAATTAAAGAAAGCAAATGCGACATTGACTCAAGAGTTAACTGAGTGAAAATCTATTCTTGCTTGAAACTAGTAAACTCTAGGAGAATCTAATAGTATTCGGGATAGTTTTGCGTTAGTTGCACTCATAATAAAACAAACTGAGTATGAGAGGTACAAGGCTTTAATGATCGTAGACGGTTGACTATTGACAAACTTGAAACAAAGTTAAATGAAGGCTCTAGACTAATAGGGCGTCAAATAAGAAACTGACATAAAAGAAGGTTTAAAAGATAAAAGCCTAAGAAATTCAGTTGTCAACAGAGAAAACATGATGAGTTAGTCAAACTGAGTCTTTTTAACGCAAGGTCACATTACGAAGGTCTTGACAAGGAGGAAACAAAGGTAATAACGTATTTGAAGCTAATGAAGATAAAGATCTTGACAAAATATTTCAATGGAAACCAATAAAGTTTTAAATGAAATTGGTTTACAAACGGATCAATCAATCCAACCATTCCTATGTTAGCACCCAAATGCCCTATATTTATGGAAGACCTACCTTTGCCAATCAGGTACCTCAAAAGCCTCAAAATGAGTGCCGGATGTTGTATGCGACCGCACCATGACAATCTATCCTGCAAACAGACTCGTCCCTGATAGGGAAGAGACTCTGACTCTTGAAGAAGAGAGTCGATCAAAATTGAATAAAGACTTAGTGAAACCTTTTGACTACACAAAGTTAAATAGTCTTTATGAAATTTTTAAACCCCGACTCAGCATTATGAACATTCCATTTCGCACAAGCAAATGAAATAAGTAAAGAAAATGTGGAAACATCATTAGTGAAAACAAAGCCAAATATTTTCAAAGACATAGATTTCTTACCAGTGTCAAAAATCAAAAAGCAAAAGTAGACAAGCAATTAATGATCATGACAAATAACATAAATCATCAGAAAGAAATTGTCAATCAAGCATGGGTACAACATTCAAAACGACCGTTCTTCATCTTCTACCCCACAGCGCAAGATATGGGAAATCCTAGTACGACATGATTGATGCCCCTTGCCCTTAAGACTCAGAATGATAGTTTCGCTTTGAAAGAACTTAAGCAAGAAATGCATGCAGATTTAATAGGTACGTTGAATCTCTGAATATAACTTGATGAACTTGAATCTCATAAGCATAATTTTCAACATGTATGCTAACTGTTTGCAAGAATGATGCGTCTAAAGAATGTTATGTGTTCTTTATGTTCATATTTGCATTCTCTGTCTGATTTAAATGCTAATACTGAATTACAATGCTTGTATCTTCATAAAGTCAAAGAATGTGAATGTCTTGCACAAAAGCTTTCGAAACAAACTGAATCTGTTAACAAAGAAGTTCATAATAATTTGTTAAAAAGTTTTTCTAAACTTGAAAAACACTCGATTTCTCTTGAACTTGCTTTACAACAATGTAAAGAACAAATGAAAAACAACTCAGTTTGCAAAGAAAACGGATCTAATGTATTTCGAAAAGAACGTGAACAATATCATGAAATACAAGATTTGAAAGCTCAAATGCAAGACAAGAACATAGCAATAAGTGAGTTAAAGAAACTCATCGAGAACTGCAAGGGAAAGTCTGTGGAAACTCAGTTTAATAAACCATCTGTTGTTCGACAACCAAATGCTCAACGAATTCCAAAACCATCAGTTTTAGGAAAACCGACTCCTTTTTCAAATTCTCCTGAAATGAGAAGTTTTCAAACGAAACAGTCGGTTAATAAAACTAATGTGTCGGATGGTTTGTTTAAACAAGTCACTCAACAGAATTTGCCTCAGATTAGAAAACAAGCAGTTCGAAACACCAATGTGATTGCACCTGGCCCCTCTAGGAATAACCCAAAGCATGTGTCATTTCAGTCACCTAAAGAATTTGTAGGCTCAAATGACATGGTTCATAACTACTACCTAGAGAAAGCTAAGAAAAGTGCACAACTTCAGAAAGACAAAGAAGTGAATGGAAAACCTAGTATGATTGATCCTGCTAGATTACCCAACACTGCTAATGGTTGCAAACCAAAACCTAGGAATTGGCAAGCATCAATGAGTAGTCGGGTTTCAAACAAAGATGTTCACTTAGGAGAACATAGGAAACAAAAGCCTTTCTTGAAGTTCAATGAATTGCAATGTCCTACATGCAAAAAGTGCCTTTACAGTGCAAATCATGATGAATGCGTCTTAGAATACCTCTCAAGGTTAAATCCTCGTGCCTCTGCACAGAATAAGGATGCAAAATCCCATAAGACAACAAAGAGATATATGCCCGTAGAAAAGTCAAGTGCATCTAAGAAACCAGAAAGACAGATCCCCACAGGACATAGGTTCTCAAACAAAAAGACTACCACTGTCCCTGAGAAAACAATGAATCCTAGATCTTGTCTTAGGTGGAAACCAACGGGTAGAATCTTTAGTAATGTTCGTCTTAGGTGGATTCCCACAGGAAAGTTACTCAACTCTTGCACGGGCAAGGTTGACAGTGAACCCGCGCATGGTTCAATAGTAGATATCCCTCATATTCATGCATGCAAACAAACTCTGGGTTTAAGTGCAGGTACGTCATTCAATGGTCAAAAGCAACAAAGAATTGACCTAAATGCAGATGCACTATACAATGAAAAGCAGGAAAATCTCAGAGTGTGGTTGCTGAAATTACTGATATCTAAGAAACCAGTGCCAGAATGGTTTCACAAAAGATGAAATCTTCAACAATGATGTCTGATCACAACAGTTCAGACCTCGCACCACAACGACAAGAGATGTCTGTTGAAAATGTCTCTTCAGGCCTCGTTCCTCAAGGACAAAAGGCGTCAGATTATGACAACTCTGACCCCGTGCCCCCAAGACAAAATGTTGTTCCTACAGCAGAGAAGACAGATTCGTCACAACAAGGGTTAGAATTTCTCTTCAGTCCTTTACTTGAAGATTATTACAATCCAACACACGGTCTTGCTGAGGAAAACAACAATGATCAAGCACCGAATGCATCGTTTCAAGAAGATGAATTTATCAATCCTTTTTGTACACGGGTACAAGAAATTGGTGAGTCTTCCTCACGCAACATTGATAATACCGATGTGCATTCATTTCAACCACAAAGTCATGATTACCGATGGACCAGAGATCATCCATTAGAACAAGTTCGTGGAAATCCAACCATGCCAGTTCAAACAAGACGACAGCTTGCCACAGATCCTAAAATGTGTATGTTCGCGCTCACAGTGAGTATTGTTGAACCGAAGAACATTAAGGAGGCAATGGCTGATTCTGCATGGATCGAAGCAATGCAGGATGAACTTCATCAGTTCGACAGACTAAAAGTCTGGGAACTCGTCGACAAACCATTTGGCAAGATGGTTATTAAGCTAAAGTGGTTATGGAAGAACAAAAAGGATGAAGATCAGACTGTAATTCGCAACAAAGCACGACTTGTAGCTAAAGGTTATGCTCAGGAAGAGGGTATTGATTTCGAAGAATCATTTGCACCAGTTGCTCGCTTGGAAGCTGTTCGGATTTTCGTTGCCCACGCAGCACACAAGTCTTTTCCAATCTATCAGATGGACGTGAAAACGGCATTTCTTAATGGTCCAGGGGGAGTTTTTCGAAAAACAAAGTTTTAATGTTCTTGGATACATCAACAACGACAATTCTTATGTATTCAAAACATTATCAAAATGTTCCAAACCATTCATGCTGATAATATTTTCTCCCACAGATTTTTCAAGACATATTTTAATCACAAGGTATTTCAAACTATTGTTTATTATTTAAAATAAGGGGAGAAAATGTAATTAAAATATGATCTATTCGACTCAATGTGCTGAAGAAAAGGTTTTATGGTTCGATCTTATACCCAACAACATCTTAATTTCACGACGAATCTGAAGTCATAAGGTGGTTAGGTTAGGAATCAATCCTATGATCCAACCAGAACCGGAGGATCTACCCAAGGATAATCCAAAGTTAGAAATAGCAGTCCTTAGGTATGATTGGAGATGAATGTATATGGGAATAATGCCGACTAAGATTGAGCTAACACTGGAACAATCACAACAAGGTGTTAGTAATGACGTCCTGGTAAGCATTGAAGGCGTTGAAGAATGAAAAAGAAATGTATGGATAAAGGGTCTAAAGAAAGAAGCCCTCCACACAACTTAAGGCAGAAACCGGGTCAATACATATGCTGTCAGAATCACAAGTTGATTGCTGACATTGAAAACGACATCATGGACCCAGTGATGCAATGCACAACCCTTCCCAGCCATTCGGGTTTCTCTCAACAGAAACTTGTCTCATTTGTCACGGAGATACACACGTTATCTATTGACATCTCACTCCGAGATTGTTGATATTGAATAGGTGGCAATATGCTCCAGCCTCCGAGTACTAAAACCAAAATGCACTAATCGAGTCTAGAGCCAAGAGATCAATAAAAATCTCGTTAGGACACATTCCATTTCAAACACTTGTTGAACATCATCAAGTTCACAAGCTGTTATCAAGAGTCCTACGCAATATCATTGTGATATTTGCCAGAACATCCGAGTGATACTAATGTATTCACAATGAAGATGGAAATCCTGCTTGAGCCAGCATCAAACAAGCTCTTGGTAGGTGACTTGCGAGATTCTATATGAATCAAACTTGTGACAACTGGATCACGAGATGGTCCAGTAAATGAATTGACGGTTGATGAATGTTGATAAAAACATGACACTCTCGATGTGTTACAAAAACACTTTAACGAGTGACACGTCGATTGATTTTCAAATCAATTTTCTCGTTTATCACTAACGTAAACCTGCAGGTCAAACGGTGGTAACGGCAACCTCAATCCCATTCAAATGCTCAATCTACGAAGACATACTATCTAGAAAGCTCAAGATTTAAAGACAAAGACTTCCGCAAACTCTGAAATAAAGCTTTCAAGATGATGAATAGTATGAGCATGTTGGTCAAAGACACAAGATCGCAAGATGGCATAGACGATAAAGACAATGACGAAGGCCAAAAGTAAAGATCGCAAAGCATGAAGGAACAAGCCTACAACTAAGAACAAAGAGAAAGACCAAGACCACATGAGCTTAACGACAAAAGCAATCTCATTGATCTCATGAAGGAGTGTCATCAATGAACTCACTTCGGGGGAGATTGTTAGCCTCAAAATATTGAGTCGAACATGAAGTTCGTTCATTATGTATGTTAGTCTCGGTCAATTAATTAGTTAACGTTGTAATAGGAAAGTATCGAGAATCGGGCTCGATAGTTAATCTAATATTGTATATGTTTCGGGTTTAATCCCAAGCAAAACCCGAGCCCGGGTCCTAGTTAAATATCCCGCGCGTACCTTTAACGTGACGGGGTATATAAGCTTTTTCTTCTTTAGAAAAGCTAGTTGTTTCATTATATAAAAATCTTCTTTTTCTCATTCTCTCTAACCTCTCTCTTCTTTCTCTCTCTAAAACAACTCAATCTTTCTTTATCTCATTTCTTGGTTCGATTCGTGGTTCGTAATATGAAGTGAAAGTGTAAATCGGGTTTCTACATTTGGAAATCGAACCAAAACAGTCCCTTATTAATAAATATGTGTTTATTTATATAACTTTATTTTTATTTACTTTTCAACTTAATAAATAATCACTAGTCTTCCACAAGCCATTATACCATATGTCTTACATATAATAAGGTCCATTGGTCCATAATTTATCCAAATGTTCAAGATCACAAGTTCTTAATCTCACTTTTAATCAATACTTATTAAAGAAATCCTAATTTAACAAGTTTACACATGAACTTTTTATACATTAACCAAGAGTGTACAAGAGTTATAATTCTATT
>BQNB010150388.1:5737-16041 GCA_026074375.1 Tanacetum coccineum
TCTATTTCTATTTTTCAAAAATACTAGAATGAAAAAGAAAATTATTCCAAAAAGAATTAAATTTTTCCAACTATTTTTCTATTTTCTATGATTTTCTTAAGAAAAAGAAATTACTAAAAACATGTTTTAATTTCTAAAAATTACAAATTCATTTGGAAAAATAAAGAAAAATGATTTTTAACTACTGAAAATGTGCAGAAATTTAATGGAATGAAAATGCCCAATTTTTACTAATCAATTGAACCTTAATTTTGCTAATTAAAACCTAAACCCTAATTTTATTAAACTAATTTCAAAAATATAAAAACTATTTTATTAATCCTAAAAGACAGGGTAGAAAGTGCAAAGAATAAAAGTAAAGGGTAGGCGGGGTAAGTAACCTAATTTTACACTATAGTTAAAACAGACAACCTTTAACTATTGAAAATGTACCAAACAGACCCTACGACTTAAGCAAATTTGGGCTTATTGCAAAAATGAAAATAAGCAAAAACTTATAACATAAAAGTTATTCCTGAGCTTATCCACTACAACTTTAATAAAAGCACTTTGAACTTTTAACTACTTAATAAGCTAGAAAATTAGCTTCTAAAACTGAATTACAGAAACTAAGGTTTTTCTTTGAAAATTCAAACTTTTTCAAACTTTGGCTTATTTCTAGCTTATTACTCAATAAAAGTAAAAACCAAAAGAAGCTATAAAAAGCTTATAATGTGTACTAGGGGTTTCTAAAAAGAATTAAGCTACAAGTAAACAATAATAACAAGAAATTTGCTATGAAAACGTGAAAGTTCAGGCTTATTCACTGATATTAAGCAAATCCTAATAAGCTAACTAGCTTAAAACTAAATCCTAGAGATTGAAATTTTAGAAATAAGCTATTCTATGATTATAAAAGGAACCTAGATAAAAGGATTTTGGAAATGATAACTAGAAAATAGAAATCAAAAGAAATAAGCTAGTAATCTTAGCTACTGCTATACCACTTTCGCAAGAACAATTAAACTAGACTAAAAGCTTAAAAAGGAAACTTAAAAGATGACTTATGTTGAGCTAATGGAGTACTATTAAGGTTCCTACAGCTAAGTGCTTATCACCTAATTACAAGTACTAAAAAAGTAGCTTAAAAATGATAAGCATTAAACAGTATTAACTGAGTTAATACTGTTTATGCTGATGTACTTGACCAAAGCTTAAATGCAGGCTAAATTCCTAAGGTGAGAACTTATAAACCAATTCACTAAATGTGTCTAAGTGTACACTAACCAAAATTGAACTCTAAAATGCTTGTGAAACACTTAACTACAAAATTACATGACACTTTAAAGTGTCCTGATGCTAGTGAGAGCTTTTTAAACTTTGAACTTTGAAATTCTACAAACTAACTCTCAAATCCTCTTTTAACACAATGAAAAACTAAACACAGAACCAAGAAAAGTGCCTCCACAAGTAATCCAAACTCGTGTCCACAATCACCTTACCCCAAACGCCAACAAAACAAAACAGACCCAAACTCAGAATATTTACTAACAAACTCCATAAAAAAAACTAAATCAGAAAAAACCTAATATCTGACTCTAACTAAAACACATCTAAATTAAAGCAAATTACTCACAACCCCACACTCTCAACAACCAATCCCACCTCACGAAACTCACACGCAACACCTAATATATCAAACAGTCTCCTCCAGAACCCCCAAATCTCACACACCATCGAACACCCCAGCCCCTACCCCAACCCCCCCTAATATTCCACTACCATGCAGGTAACTCACATCACCAAGTGTCCCCGGCTAAGCCTGCAGCCACCAGGCCTCCACATGCCCACCCGCACCAGCAAACTCACAAAGTCAGCACACCTAACCCCACGTCAGGCCCGTCACCCCCAATAGCCATGAATATCCCCTCACCACCACAACCCCTCATATCTAGCTAGGCAAAACACCCCCCCAACCCAACATTCCCCTAGCCTAACACAAACCCTTACCTTCAGCTCCATCCGCACCACAATCGCGAATCGAACACCACACATCAACCCCAAAACCAACCCCCACACCTCACCAGCCCATCAAAGAACTAAAGCAACCAAATTCAGAAAAAATCACAGGCTACCCCCCAAATGCCCCCCAATAGGTCCCCACCCCGTTAAAACTCAACCACTAACTTCTCTTCAACAAGCAAAAAACAGAAACCCACTGCTAACTTACCTGACCCCATATCCCCCCCACACACCACTCCCGTTAGATTATAGAAAAAGCTATAACAGACAATAAGAGACCCAACTAAACCGCCCCCCGAAGACCCCCATGCCAAATCCCTCAAACCCCGTCAACCAAACCCCGTCAGCACCTTTACCCCTACCTCACCCCCACTCCCCAACCCCAGCCCCAATCCCCCCCACTGACACCCAACCACACCCAGACCACCACACACCACCACAAACTCTTCCCCTCAGCATGCGCCCATCACCCCCTAACCCCTCCTAATTACACAAAAACTAAAGTGGCCACAACATCCGAATGCACAAAGTTATCTTATAATACCACACAAGGGAGGCAGCCACGATATGCAACCAACAAGATGACGTAATGACACAACCTCGGTGTGAATTAGTGTGTATATGGGACAGTGATCCGTAGAAGAATTTAGTGGAAAGTTTTGGAACGGGTAATTTGGCGGTGAAAAATGTGTTCAAAGCGGAAAGGGGGCAAAGAGTAACCCCGCGTTAGGATTATTCAAGTTGAGGGTAATATGCACACCAAGTCCCTCTGATGATCTTTTCACGCAAAAGTAGAAAAAAAATGTAGTTAAAATTTTGATAGACAGTCCCTTGAATTTTGAAACAAGAAGTGGCTATGATTAAGCTCAATGTTGGGCATTGTGAACGCGAAAAGGAGTTAAAATGGCCCAAAGGGTATTTTAGAAATTTTGCAACTTCTCAAAGGGGAAAAATGGACATTTCACTTTGTCCATATGACTTTACTTATCTTGTGACTTTTCTTGACCACAGGTCTGATCCGGCTTTCAATATGGCTTCAAATCTTTCTCTTGATCACTTGTCTCTATCATTTCTTGTCGTTTTTTGTTGTTTTTGCTCTATTTAGACTTATATCCTTTCCTGCACGATGAGACACAAAAGCCCGCATATTTCTATCTTTTTGGCATATATTTGTGCCTTTTATATTGGCGAAATCCTGGTATTTTATGTATACAATTTAACACTTAATCAGATATCTTCTAAGATAAAGTTTCTCAAAGCAAAGGCTCTGATACCACATAGTTGATCCCACGCCTTGAACGATCTTTACCTTGTAAAGATAATTTTTACCTTAGGAGTGAATCCAAAAAAACAAAGGAAGGAAACTTAAGAGAAAATCAAAGATGATGCGGAATCTACTCTATCCAAACTCAAGAATATATAATCAAGAAACAGTAATTAAGAACACAAGAAACAACCAAATGCTTCAAATTATTGATAAACAACAATATCGAGTACTCCTTGGACCTATTAACTGGTGTTACAAACCATGAAGCTTACAGATGAGATGTTAGAATAGGTATGTGAAAGATAAAACGGCATAAGCGTGTATTGACAGCGACAGAGACACGATGCCCTAGGATCTGCACCTTTTATACACCAATGAGTCCTAATGAGCTTACAATACGTTTCCTAAAATATTTAGTTCAAATATATTAAATACAATGACTAAACAATAAAGTACTTTCCTAAGTATTTATGTCAAAATTCTCAATCAGCATTTAATTTCTCAATCATCATTAATCATTAGTCTTCAGTGTGACTATCAGCATTAACTTCAGTTGACATAACAAGAAGACTTTCAGCAGTCATTGAACTATCTTACCAACAACATAATCAGTGAACGCAGCAGTAAAAAAACTATTAAAACCATCAAACTTAAGACCTTCAACCGACTTAAAGTTAGTACTGGCATACTAACATTACATCAACCGTAATAACTGACTGAATTAGTACTGGCAGTTTGTAATCATGAGCAATTACGAACATAAATCTTCTAGCAGTAACTAACGTTGTGGCATAAGCAGTACTAACCATCCCATGGCAGTACTAGACTCTGAAAGGTTTAATCCCAACAGGGTAACTAAACTATACAGAGGGAAATATGATCAGCACCTGATAACGATACACAATCTAAAGAACCGTACATTTCTTAATAACAAAGAAGACAGGAGCACCCCAAGAAAAAGATACTTGTGGTCGGCTAAAACTCACGGACCAGCTAATACATAAATGAAATGATAATACTTGCAATTATAGAAGGAAGCTAATCAAAAAGGTGCTCGGGCTACGGTTACTCTTCAAACCTTGAATACCCAAAATACTAATCCGCGAACTCCCAATTTTTCCCATTTCTTCCTTCCGTGACTCACAACCCTCCCTCCAAACCTCCCCCAACAACTACCCACCTCCGTGGACCACACTACACGACTAAAAACGACAGACATCAACACCCATACAACTGCAACCTGCCCCCAATACTAAACCCCAGTATCCAATACTAAATGGATTAAAATACCAGGAACTGAGGCTTAGTCCGGGGAAAAACTACGAACCCCCCCTCCCCCCCCCCCCCACCACACCTCGTAATAACAAAGTTTACACCGTCAAAAAGGAAGATGACGAACAGAAGACAAGTCACAACACCTACAAGAGAGATACAAGGGAAAACCAAAACCCAACCAAAAAACTCCGTGAGCCCCAACCGTTTAAAACACGTCCATAGGCACCCTAAATCGCAGGAAGGTAAAAGCCCCCCACCTATATCAGCCAAAGTCACTACTTTACAATGCCACAGCAATCACCCCCCTCCCCCCCCTTTTCTTGTTCCCCCCTTGTTTGGTTCTCTGTAAGTTGTTACACAAAGGCCGCGTTGCCACAACGTTCTTCAAACCACCTGCACGTTTTGGTCATGTCGGCGTCCCCATCCTCTCAACCACCCTAAACATACTCCCCCTAAGGCCACAGCAGAAAATGAATACGCCCCACCACCAGTTCAACAAATGAACTCAAGCCAATTAAAAACTCGGAAGTTTCAAAACGTACGTTAATTGGTATTGCTTAGGTAATCCCATGTAAACACTCTATGAATTAAATTGTGGACAAGAAAGTCGTCCACATCCTAATTGAACCGTGCAAAACTTTGATCATAAACGAGGTGATACGCAATTAAAAACCCGACTAACCCTCGTAAATCCTGAAATAAAACCAAAAAGAAATATAGTACCAGGGTATTATCAATTTTTCCGTACCTAAGTAAATGGAGAAGAAGGTCAACGAAAAACGACAAGAAGATATAACCGAAGTTAGAGAATTTTCGAAAGTCTTTCTTGAAGATCTACCCCCCTAACCCGTCCTACCTCCATTCCCCCCACCCAATAAGAATATCAAAAAACATATAAATCCAGGAGAGTACACCATAATCCCGAGCACCTTAATAGATTAGCTCCTACAAAAATGCAGAATAATCCAATAATCAACTACAAATTTATCAGACCGAGGATTATAACCCGACCAAAGTACCTTTAACTTGGGAGCTCCAGTCTTCTTTGTATAAAAAGCAAAGACGGATCTTTCAGAATGTGAATCGTAATCCAGGAGCTGAATGAAACCCACGTAAATAATCGTACCTGTTGGGAAAAACACTACAGAGTTAGTACAGCCAAGAGGATGAATATTAGTACTAGCTAAGCCAACAGTATAGTACTAGCAAGAAGAAAACATTGTAACTGCTCAAGAATAAAACTGCCAGTACTAAAACATCAGTTAATACTGTTGAAGTAAGTTAGTCATGTCCAGTACTACCTTAAGACTGTTTGAAGTTACTTTTAAGATTGCTGGTTATAAAAATTACAACAGCAGGTTCACGATTACCTGTTGTTGGAAAGAAAGTTAATGCATGCTGAAAGTCTTGTTCTTGTTATATCAACTGAATTTAATGGCTGATTAGTCAAACAGAATGACTAAAGATTAAAGATGATTGAAGAAATAATCTCATTGAGAATTAGACTAAATACTTATGAAATTATTAATGATTATTCCATGTAATTTAATATATTTGACTAAATATTTAGGGAAAGTAATGTAACTCATTAGGACTCATTGGTGTAATAGTAAAAGGGATCCTAGGGCATCTAGTTCAAAGACTCATACACCACATTCATCTAATTATTCATACACATACCTCATAACATCTCACTTGTAAGCTTCAAGGTTAGTAACACCCAGTACAATGTCAAGAGTACTCGTATTGTTTGTTTATCAATAAATATTGAAGCATTAGGTTGTATCTAGTGGTCAATAATTACTGTTTCATTGATATATACTTCTAGAGTATTAAAGAGTAGATTCCGCATACTCTTTGATATACACACAAAGTTTCCACCATTGTTATTTTGGATTCATCCAAGGTAACATACTCTTTACAAGGTAAAGAATCGATCAAGGCGTGGGATCAACAAGTGGTATCAGAGCCTATGCTTTGAGAAACTTTGATCTAGAAGATATCTGATAAGTGTTAAATTGTATACATAAAATACCCAGGATTTCGCCAATAAAAGCCAAAAATATGCCAAAAGATAGAAATATGTGTGCTTTTGTGTCTCAATGTGCAGGAAAGGATATCAAAGTCAAAAAGAGCAAAAACAAGCAAAAACCGACAAGAAATGAAGAGACAAGTAATCAAGAGAAAGATTTGAAGCCAATATCAAAAGCCGGATCAAGACTGTGGTCAAGGAAAAAGTCAAGTTGAGTCAAAGGAGGTCAAAGTCAAGAAAGTCAAGTCAAAGTTGAAGAGAAATGACCATTATACCCTTTGAAGTGAAAGAAATTACCAAAATCAAAAGCCATTTTCTTGTTCTAAAACTACAAGGGCCAGAAGTGTCAACTCTTAAAGTTGATTTAACACTACATTTTTCAAAGAGAAACACAAGGACTGATTGTCCTAACCGCTTATACCCATTTTTCCCGCCAAAAACCCGAACAAACCCAATCCCCCTAAATTCTTCTCCCGTCTCTTCCAACTTAATCCCACCTCGTATTTACCAACTTCCACATTATTTTGCACACGTGGCAGCCTCCCATTGGTGCGAACACCTCACCCAAGAGATCCAACGGCTTAAGATTCAAAAGAAAAAAGATCAACGGCTTGGACTGATTGAGTTTCTCATCATCTTTTCCTATAAATAGGAGATTGTATTTCAGTTTTAGGAAGAGTGAGAGAGTTTGTTCAAGTTTCTTTGTAATTTTTCTATTTTTAGCTTACGTGTACTGTTCATCGTTGGAAATTAAGCTTTTAAATCTTTCAAGTCATTTGTACTACTTGTTTCTTAACTTGTACTCTTCTTTTCTTAAGCAATAAAATAGTTGAGTTGTGTTTGTTTTCAAGTTTTCATGAAATAAGCTAGTTTTACATAATAAGCTTGTAATAAGCTCAATATAGCTTATTGAGTTTATTTTTTGTTCTAAAGTTGTTCAAATTTTGTTAAAAGCCTTCTAAATACTGATTTTGTATGCTTTAGTTCAATGATGTTCATTTGAGTTTAGTGTGATTGAATTTGGGAAGCATTGAGGAGTAATAAGCTCAATTTAGCTTATTGAGCTTAAGCTCAGGTTTTAGAGGCAAGGTGCCATATAGGTTTGAAATTTAAAGCCACTCACTCAACAAGAGTGGCTAGAGTTCAGAGACTACAAGTTCAAAGGTTATTCTTACTGATTTTGATTTTAGCATTCATTTAGCTTAATCAAGTTGCTTATTGCATTGTCTTTTTGTGATTTAACCTGTTCAATTTAGCTTAGTTAACATAGATATGCAAATGTTTTTAAGTTGATTGTAGTTAGAACTCATTGAGATCTCAAGTTTTAAAATTCTGTCATTATTAGAATGGTTAAGCCTAGTGAGTAACTAGCTTATTTCCTTTTTATTAAGCTTTAGATTTTACTTGCTAAATAGCTTAATTAGATGAGTTTAAGTTTTAGTAGTAGATATAAGGTTTTATTAGATTTAGTTTTAAAAATAGTGATTGTAAGTAAAAATTTAGTTTGGACAGTTTAGATTAAGTAGTGTTTGGGTTAGGTTGATTTTGACCTCTAAAGTCAAAGGTTTGTCAAAACATTTACCTTAGTTTAGATTTTCCAAAAGTGTTCATGTTTTAAATAAGGTTTTAAAAGTTAGTTTGTAGAATTTCAAAGTTTTGAGCCTAAAAAGCTTTTATAGCATCAGGAGAGAGATTTTTGTGCAAAGTAAGTTTTAGATTTTTAGCATTTTAGGTTCAAATTTGGTTAGTTAGTGTTACACTTAGAAACATTTAGTGAGTTGGTTTATAAGTTCTAACCTTAGGAATTTAGCCTGCATTTAAGCTTTGGTCAAGTACTTCAGCATAAACCAGTATTAACTCAGTTAATATGTTGATGCTTATCATTTTTAAGCTGTCTTCTAGCACTTGTTAGTCTTAGGTGATAGAAATTAGTATTAAGCCACTTTAGTTGTACTCCATTATCTGAATTTTTTTTTATTTTAAAAAAAAGTTTCTTTTAAGTCTTCCTTTTTATGCTTTTAGTCTAGCCTTATTTGTTCTTGCAAAAAGTGGTTATAACTGTAGCTGAGATTACTTGCTTATTTCTTTTTGATTTCTATTTCTCGTTATTCATTTCCAAAATCCTTTTACCTAGGTTCCTTTTATAATCATAGAATAGCTTTTTTTCAAAATTTCAATCTTTAGGATTTAGTTTTAAGCTAGTTAGCTTATTGAGGATTTGCTTAATATCAGTGGAATAAGCTTGAACTTTTACTTTTTAATAGCAAATTTCTGGTTAAATATTGTTTACTTGTAGCTTATTTCTTTTTAGAAACCCTAGTTCACCATTATTAGCTTTTTTATAGTTCTTTTGGTTTTTTTTACTTTTATTGAGTGAATCAAGCGAGAAATATGCAAAGTTTGAAAAAAGTTTGAATTTTCCAAAGAAAAACCTTAGTTTCTGTAATTCAGGTTTTAGAAGCTAATTTTCTAGCTTATTAAGTAGTTTAAAAGTTCAAAGTGCTTTTAGTAAAGTTGTAGTGGGATAAGCTCAGGAATAACTTTTATGTTATAAGTTTTTGCTTCTTTTCATTTTTGCAATAAGCCCAAATTTGCTTAAAGTCGTTGAGGGTCTGTTGTACTTTATCAATAGTTTAAAGGTTGTCTGTTTTAACTATTGTGTAAATAGTAGGTTACTTACCCAGCCTACCCTTTACTTTTATTCTTGCACTTTCTACCTGTCTTTTAGGATTATAAAATAGTTTTTAATTTTTGAAATTAGTTTTAATATAATTAGGGTTTAGGTTTTTATTAGCAAAAATTAAAGGTTCAATTGATTAGTAAAAATTGTGGCATTTTCATTCCATTAAATTTCTGCACATTTGCAGTCGAATAAAAATCATTTTTCTTATTTTTCCAATGAATTTGTATTTTTTAGAAATTAAAATAGGTTTTCTGTAATTTTTTTTTCTTAAGAAAACTTCATAGAAAATAGAAAAATAGTTGGAAAAATTTACATCTTTTTGGAATAATTGTCTTTTCATTCTAGTATTTTGAAAAATAGAAAACAGAATTTTAGTGTTAATTTTTAGAAAAAGTTTATTTTAGTATTCATTTTTTCTTTAGAAATTCATTTAAAATTAAAAATAGTTAAAAAATTCCAATCTTTTTCCTAAAAATTTTCTTTTTAAAATTTGTGATTTTTAAGGTATAAAAATTTGTTATAAGAAGTGCCTTAGATTTTTAAATTTTAGATTTAGCTTTCACGTTTTTAATTCCGTTTGTTAATTTTTGTATTTAGTTAACGTTTTTAATTCTTTAATCGTTTTTTTAGTTTAATTGGAGCTAATCTATATTCGTAGTAAAATTCAAAATTCCAAACCCATTATCCATTTTTGTTCGAATCCGAATTATTCCGAATTTCAATTCAGACTACGTTGAGATACGACCCGAGAAGAAATACTTCCGGTAAAAATATACGTATTGTGTTTTCTTAAGTGAGATTTTATCCTTTTAATTTCTTTTGTTTGAGAAGTAATTTGGAAAGAATTGTCACGAGATCTATACTATACATATATAAATTTGACTAGTGCTTACACACGCAACCAATATCATCAAGAAGAAATCATTTACTCACAAGGAAGAGATGGCTCCTATAGCTCTTTCAGACTCTAAGGTAAATAATGACAAATCTTGCTCAAAAACTTGTCTGACAAACTATGAAGCTCTAAAGAAACAGTATGATGATTT
>BQNB010150389.1:0-16040 GCA_026074375.1 Tanacetum coccineum
CAATATCTTAGTATGGGGGTTTTGGTATATGCTTAATTACACATACCATTTTCCATTAAAACCGGACTTAAATGACCAAAAACGTATCAAAAATACATTGTATTTGTATGTTTTGCATTTGTATTGTGCAGGTAACGGATATCTAAGAAAAGGACAAAAACAAAGCCAAAACGACAAAACCGAGCACGAGAACGGAAAGAGCGTGAAAGAAAAGTCAAATCATAGCCAAAAGTCAAAAAGTCAAAGTCAACCTCGACAAAGTCAAAGGCGTAGCTGTTATCGAATAAATGTTAAATGGGTCAACCCGTACCCATCTAATGGGCCGGGTCAGCCCATTTAAACATTATGAAGACTTTATAAGACTTAAGCCTTATAAAAAAGCCCAAGTCCTCTTTTATAGCCGGCCCAACAAACAAGCCTAAGCTCATATCAAACCTGTTAACCCAACCCTCTTTTATCCCTTACACCGTTAGTCCTTAAAAGGAATAACGGTGCAAACATCAATAAAACCTCAAGGACCAAAGATGCAAATTACAAGGACGATGGATGCAATACAACCATATAAACTCAGGGACCAAACTTGCCATTTCCCTAACTTTTAAAAATTACGCCAACACTGTTTATCTCCCACACACGATTTGTGTGTGTCCTTCTCTGCAACACCAGACAAAAACCCTCACTCCACAACAAAACAACATTAAACACCTTATCCCACCACACAAACCTCCAAAATCCACCTTGGCAATCCTATAATCCCTAATTCGTCTAAGGAAAATGACAAGAAATTGATGGTTGAGATCATAGGACTTGGACACCACTCGAATTCAATGGATAAGATGAAGTCTTTGAGCTACTCACACATGAAGCACAACCCTCTTTTGTCTCACAAAAGAAACACAGGAAGGAAGCACAAGTGAAGACCCCCTAGAACCTTCTTAGCTTGTGTATAAATATAGGTCATTTATAAGCCTTTGGACACTTAGTTTTAACCTAGTTAGTAGTTTTCCAACTTAAGTAGTGTAATTTTTAATATTGTAACTTTCTTTTGAGAATTAATGAAATTTCAGTTTTAGCTTAAAATCTGTTCTTAAATTTGTGTTAAAAAGTTGTTAAAAGTCTTTCATAAGCTCTTATTAAGCTATTTATTAAGCCTTTATCTAACCTGTTTTCAATTTGTAACTCAAACTATTAAGTAATTAAGAAAAACAAAAAAAAAATCCACTTTCTCAAATACCACAACTTATTTGGATGATAATCCAGAAATGGAAGGGCTTATGGACAATACTAGCTTGTCTTTTGACAAGCTAGAGCTTGTAGATTAGCTTATTATAAGCTTGTTTGCCTTGTTTTGAGCAAGGATTTTTATAAGTCTTCATTTTTTTATTTTTAGCTTATTTACTATTTAACTGCTTATTTGTGCTTATTGCTTGCTTAAATTTGCTTATTTATGTTTGCTTATGATGTTTGGTGCTTATCTTGCTAAGTTTGTAGTTTAAAAGTTATTAGTGCAAGTTTTCTTTTAAATCTGTCATTTTAAGCTTATAAACTAGCACAATCTGTTTTAGCTTATTTGATTGCTTATTAGTTGTTTAAATATGCTTAATATTGTTTATTAGTCTTGTTAATCATCTGGTCTTTGCAAAGTTTTGGCTTAAATAGCTTCTATCTAGTTAAAAATACCAAATCAGAATTTAAAGGGGTGTTTGGTTTAACCATGAAAATGGGTCAAAATGAGTTTTTACTCTTGGGTCAATTTAGTTTAGCTTAGATTAGTCTTAAAATTCAGTTTGTTTAAGCTTTTAAGTGTTAAAACTCAAAATCAAGGTTTTAAGAAGGTGTGGTTTGAGTCTGTGTTAGTTAAGCTTATTTAATAAGCTTATTGGCTTAATTCTCTGCATCTTGTAAGTTTGTTATGTTCTTGAGTTTGTTTAAGTATTAAAATAGGTTAGAAACAAGGTCAAATAGGTCTGCATTGTTGGTTTGTGTTATTGCCAAAGTCTGTAAAAAAAAATTGCTAAGTGTTATTTTTTGAAAAATAGCTTTTTCAATTGCTTTTTGTGGCTTATTCTTTATTTCAAAATGTTTTTTGAAAGTTGATACTTGTTCTTTGAGGTCAAATCTTAATCTGTTTGTAGGTTTTAAAATCATAAGGATCTGTTTGCTAGCTTATTTTTAAGCTCAAAAGTTGGTTTTGTGAAGATTGTAAAAAAAATTCTAAGTGTTGAATCTGTGTGAAATAGTGGTATGTGCTTAATTACACATATCATTTTCCATTAAAAACGGACTTAAATGACTAAAAAACGTACCAAAAATACATTATATTTGTATGTTTTGCATTTAAATTATGCAGGAACGGATATTCAAAAAGAAAGCCAAAAACGACCAAGCCAATCCCTCAAGTATTCGTGGTTTAAGTATTCAGAACTTGCCCGCTACTTCATTCTCTTTACTACTCCCTTATGTAAATCAACTGCGGGAATTGAATCTTATATGCACATATGTTAAAGGACATTGCCAGTGTTTCTTGATTGAAAGGTGTCCCAACTTGGAGGTCCTACGTACAGATGATGTATATGGAGATATGGGATTACGAGTTATTGGTTAGGTTTGCAAGAAACTGCGAAAACTTACCCATCTTGGGCATGTGACTGATATGGGACTTATTGCCCTGGTTCAAGGATGTACCAATTTGGAGGTGTTTAGATGTTGCACTCTTAGATATTTCAAATGAAGCTTTCGAGTGTGTAGGAACTCATTCGAATAATCTTCGTAAGTTCCGTATGTTTTTGTTTAAGAAAGCCGGCGTAAGTCTAACAGGATTACCCCTAGACAATGGGATCCGAGCTATGCTAAAGGGTCAAACAATATCCAAGTAACTCTTAATGTCACTATGTACGTAATGATGATAGGTTGATGTGGATTTTGCTTTATCTTTAAAGGGTCAAACAATATCCATTTCCATCACTACCATAGACCGCAATCTCTAAATCAACTATAGAATGAGTCCTATAAAAACTCATGAGTCATTAAACTTAAGAAATATAGCAGTAAACCAAGTAGGATTTGCTAACAGTCTAGACTATGGATCAACATTCTTGATTAACTGCAAGTTTTACATTTAGACTCATTCTACATGTTAGTTACCTAGTATGTGTTTAATTACACATGCCTTTTGCCTATAAAAACGAGCCTAAATGACCCAAAACGGACATAAAATGCATATATGCTTATTTTGTTATTTGTCTTGTGCAGGTACCAGATATTCAGAAAAAGGACAAAAACAAAGCAAAACCGACAAAAATGAGCCCGAGAATGGAAAGAGCGTGAAGAAGTCAAAGTCAACTAGTCAAAAAGTCAGCAGTCAGAGTCAACAAGTCAAAGCCGAATACGAAACCAAAGAAAAATACTAATAGGCCAACCTGCACCCATCTAATGGGTCGCGTCAGCCCATTAAGCTTATTGTATAAATTCTACAAAATTTAAAATTCCAAAATCCAAGCCCTTAACTCATTAAACCCATTTTATATAATCCGACACAAATTCAAAGCCCACAAACCACTTAACAACCATTAACCATGCACCCTTAACCCTCATTTCACCCCAAGTCCTTATTCCTTTGCACCGTTAGTCCAAAAGGACTAACGATGCAAACATAAACCAAAAACAGAGTAACCCTGTTATAACAAAATCCCAAATCCTCTTTTCCCGCCAGCTCTATTCACCCATCCTTTTCCCCACCTCGACTACTGTTCCACCACGACAAACCCATTACTCTCTTAAAGCCCCCAAACCTTACCCCACCTCATAAAGTGACAAAACCACGTTGGCAATCCTAAGGGATTTGATTCATTGGGCCAAATTCAAAGACTGTGATTGAATTAAAGAAACACAAGATGGGATTGAGGGCTAGGATTGAAGGTTGGATTGCTCTCACACAAGAAACACAACTCAAATGGCCAAGAGCACCAAGAACGGCTATAAAGTGTGTGTGTTTTTTCACACAGAGGAGCATCTAGGGTAGTAGTAGTTTAGGAGTAGTATAAACATGTTTTTACTTATTTTACTTTAATGTACTTTCTTATAAAAGCAATATAATGTTTAATTTTTAATGAAATTCAAGTTTTAAGTTTTATAATTTTGTCATTTTTTTTAATTATGTTTCTACCTTATGCAATTTAAGCTTAGTTCAGTTTACAAGTCATTTTCATAAGCTCTTTACTATTTTAACTAAGTTTCACTCAAAATCCACCCTAAATTACCTCAGCTTATTGTGTTTTGGATGATAAGCCAATTTTGAATGGGCTTATGGACTTTACTAGCTTGTTTATAACAAGCTAGAGCTTGTAGAATAGATCTTAAGAGCAGTTATTGATCCATGTTTGAGCTTGGATCAAGGTACACTACCCTTTCTTTTCTTTGATATCATTTACTATAGCATTGCTTATACTGCTTATTTTCTTTTATATCCTGTTTTTACTACTTATTTATGATATCATTTGCTTTTTGGTGCTTGCTTATTATTCAAATCCTCTTGGTTTATGTTTTCTACATAAATCTGTCTAAAATTAGCTTAATACTGTTTGGTTATTAATTTGCTTTTAAGTGCTTATTTCCTATTAGTAAATGCTTATTTGATATTAATTTATCTTATGCTACTTCTGTTTCTATATAACTCAGCTCAAATCAGCCTTTCATTGTTTAAAAATGTATAACCAAATGATAAAGGGGTGTTTGGCACTAGCAGTACTAACTTAAGTTAGTACTGCTGGTTTGTTTTTGACCATTTAATCAGTTTTAACAGGCCAAGTCTTGGTTTGTAAATCAGCTTTCATAAGTTTATTTTGTTTAAATTTTAAGTTTTATGTTCATTCTATTCATGGTTCAAATCTGTGGATTTCTAGTTTGTTAGCTCAGCTTATTTGATTCAAGCCTTGATTATGTGCTAGTTAGTATAAATTGCATTCTTGTTATTTGTAATGATGCAGTAGAAAGGAATTAGAATGTTAAGCCTGCATTTGCCAATTGTGGTTTAGACATCATCCGTCTATTTTAAGTTTTTAGTTAAGATTCCTGTTTAGGCAGTTTAGGCCTTAATTTTAAGCTAGTGTAAGATTGATTTAGGTTTTGATTTTGCTTGCACAAGCTTACTGGGTCACCTTCTTAATCTGGTAATGCTTAATTCAGAATTTAACCTTCATTTGCTAGTTTTTTCCTAGGCCTGCAAGTAGCACTTTATCCTTTTATAAAAACCAAAAAGCCGAAAATATAACAATAAAACTGTCAACTTCAATCCCCTTTTTCAGCTTATTAACTTGTCCAATTTTCTTGTTTTTAGCTTTTATGTGTTCTTTGAGTTCAAGTCTAAATATGTTTTCCATTTTTAGCTTATTTCAATTGCTTATTAGTTATAAAAGTTAGTTTAAAAAGTAGTC
Organism: Tanacetum coccineum; assembly: GCA_026074375.1. Classification (NCBI taxonomy): domain Eukaryota; kingdom Viridiplantae; phylum Streptophyta; class Magnoliopsida; order Asterales; family Asteraceae; genus Tanacetum; species Tanacetum coccineum. Next base: position 5,433 of record BQNB010150389.1, read on the forward strand.
ATAGTCCATTTAGTCTTTTAGTTAAGCCTGCTGTCTTTTCAGTTTTTAGATTATTTCAGCTTATTAAGACTTGCTTATTTTAGTCTGTGTGTGCTCTTTGAGTCTAGCGAATAATCTGTTTTGAGCTTATTGAACCTTAAAACCCAAATCAATTTTGATTATAAGTCTTTAGTTAGTTTTAAGCATTCTGTTATCTTAAAGTAGCTTATTTATAGCTTATTAATAAGTTTCAGCAAAATTCCCCTTGTTTAAAAGTGCTTATTTTTATCTTTGTTAGCTTTTTCAATAAAAAATGTGCAAAACATAAATGTTGGAAGTTGAGGGAGGTCTTAGAGTTTGAACCCGAGACCTCAACCTCACCTCAACCAACACTTTAACACCACTCTCGGCCACCAAACGTGCCCTTGGGTCTTTTCCGTTTTAACTTTCAAACATTATTGTTTTAACACCTTTTTATCCATTAAGCTAAACAGCCATTTTTTTGGACAAGTTGTTCGCCCCATTTTATTTTTCATAGGTCTAGCTTACTCTTAAGCACTTTTTGTAATTTTTTCATATTTTTTATAAATAGTTTAGTATTTTTAATATTTAATTTAGATTAAATATGTTTTTAATTCATATTAAATAAAATAAAAGTCAAAAAGATATAATTCTTTTTAAAAAAAATTTCTTTTATCACTTAGGACTGTTAAACAAATTAAATTAGTTTTTGTAGGGTTAAATTTGTAGAATTTTTTTTTAAAGAACGGGATTTGTTCCCGTCATCGTTTTTTCTTCGTTATTTTACTTTAATTTTTTACGTTTTTGGGTTTCTTTTATTTGTTCTTGCATTTCAGTCATTTAGGGTTTATAAAAAGTTAAAAAATAAATTTATGATTAAATTTTGATAATTTAGGTTTTAAGTCACGTTTTTTTAGGATTCCCGTTATCGTTTTAGGGTTTTAGCTTTAATTACTTTCGTTTTTAGATTGCCTTACTTGTTTTCCCGTAGAATTAGAAAACCAAAATCAAATCCTTTGTCATTCAAGCATCCAAAAGTCAAACCAAAAACGTAACCGTCAATTTCACGCCTCGTTGGGAGAACGACCCGGGTAACACTTATCTGGAATCATTTATATTGTACCCGTGAGTTTGTTGACCTTTTTCCCAAAGGGTTGACTCGGTTGACTCGCGGGGATTTTATATTTGATATTTTATTATACTATTTGATATAGTTTCTCTTGTAAAAGGTGGTCATCATTACCTTAAACAACTTTAATAACTTTAACGTTTGTTACCTTTCACTAGCAGCTACAATCATATGAGTAGCTTAAATAACTTTTTAAATGGTTAGTTACTTTTCAAATATGTTTGGAGAACCAACATCACAATCATAGTTGACAAATATGTCAATCATGATATGTGAAGCACGTTTTCCATCACATGGAGAATGAGCAAGTTTTTGCGAATTTTCAAGCTAAAACACGGAGCTCATTTCCAGCAATTAGTTAAACATTGTTCAAGATTGGCACAGTATTAGTAGTACTTATTTGACCCATTGGCTTCTTTCATATAACTTTTGATATGTCACGTTCTACTTTCTGTTAAATAGGTGCAAGAAAATCACCTAAAATACACAGATCCATCTCAAGGTTACGTGAGGCCAAAAGTAATTTTCCAGATAAGGGCCTTATAAAATATTTCGGTACTTTGACCATTAGTTGTCACAACTTTAAGATTTGATTTTCTGTAATTAGCAGTTGCTTTAATTAAATTTGGGGTTTTTATAAAACTCGGGGCCTAGAGTGATTGATTTGGCGTCCTTATGTCAGACACGACCATGAACAAGATATACATTGTCACCCGAACCTGTTATGATCATGCTACCCATTTTGATACAACTATTTCCCTTAAATGCAATTTTGAGAACCATGCACAAGTCTTCAGTTCCCCCTAATATTGTTGCATATGCATGAGCTATTACATATCCATTGCGGGTAAAAGTTTTTGCAATTGAAAGAAATTATCTAACATTCAACCATGTTATCTTTTGCTTGATATTAGCAAAGCAATGCAACAATTTTTTCTTCTTTTGCAGGGTTTTAATGCTAACAACTTAGATGACAGCGGGTTTTAATTTGATCAAATTGCCTTAGTTCCCGATTCATTTGAGTGTTTGTGCTGATTTTTTATCAAATTCGTTTGCTATGCAATATAATCCCTTTTATCACTTTTATTTGGTGATTACAAGTATTATTATTTACACTTTTTGCGAAGATCAACCCAGGTGATACAACCTCAGCCTTCAATCGAATGTCGGACTTTGAGTTTAGAACCGTTTGACCGTTTAGACATGAACCATAATCCAAATCAATCCATTATGTGTACTTGCAGATTTCTGATGTTTACGCGTATGGAAAATGAAGGAACCGTTTGACCGATTAGTTTGTTCATTTTCCTTTTTGGAAACTATCTGAAATTAGACATACAAGGCGGGTCTACTGCATTGGCCGTCCACCGGGAATGTGCAAACTTTGATGAGATCGCTATGGAGCAAAGTTTACTACTTTCTGAAAGTCTCAAGGCTCCAAATCAATCCATTATGTGTAGTTGCAGATTTCTGATGTTTACGCGTACGGAAAATGAAGGAACCGTTTGACCGATTAGTTTGTTCATTTTCCTTTTTGGAAACTATCTGAAATTTGACATATAAGGCGGGTCTGCTGCATTAACCGTCCACCGGGAATGTGCAAGCTTTGATGAGATCGCTATGGAGCAAAGTTTACTACTTTCTGAAAGTCTCAAGGCAATTTCTTCATCTTCATTCTCATTATCTGATGTATGTTTTTATCCTTTTGTTTGCAGAAATATCATATTTTTGTATGCCTGATCGTGAAAACAACTTTAAACGGGGCGGCCGCTTTAATATCGACCAAGGTATTTGCACATGCACCCAAGCCTGATCCATATGAAATCGACGTTGTGTACTTTAGTAAATAAAACAAATCATTTACAACCCTATAAATCATAAAGTAATACCATAGCAAATACCTTTAAAATATACTCGACAACCAGGGCAGTTTCATGTTCCCCTAAGACCAACGCCTAGAATACAGGATATTAACTGCAATAAATCAAAATAATGACCATTAAAGAAGGCATACACGTTTAATGAACGTCTCATACTTTCATAAATATATCGAGATCTTCTTCATGTCTTATTCCAGCAATCTTTTCTCTTCTTGTAAGTTCCATAAGCATATCTACCATGGTAACCTCTCATTCAGCATTTTTGCACCCACATAAACATACATATAACATAAAAAAATAGCAATTTGAAGAACTTACCGTATTTAAATCTAACACCTTGGCAACGCGCAGATAAGCCAGTAAATTTAGAAAAATATTCTGATGCTTGAGATAAAAGAGCGTCCACACTTAAATCTTCCAGCAGTCCGTGGCTTCTTATCACAGTTTCCTAGAAAAATTCAGAATCTTAGGGTTAGTTCACTCTTCTGAATTTTGTAAAATCAATTGACAATCTGATCGACGTCCTATTTTAGGCTTTATATTTTATATGATTTAGTCGAGGTTAAGAGGGAGAAAACCGCGATATGTTCAATATGAAGGATGCAAAATTCAGTTTAGAAAAGCAAATGCAAGCTTAGAGGAAAAATCCCATGTGGGATGATGGTCAGCCCCCTGGTATTGAGGTAAGAATAGTCTCGTACTTTTGATGTCTTGGCAATTATTTACTTTTCAAAGTGTTCTCCGATATTACACGTTTGTCTTGAATTGGGTTAATGACATAGCAGATACTAAGTGACCAGGTCAGACTAGACCTACCTGTGTACTAAGCGTCTTCAAGAATACAACGAGTGTGATCCTCTCCAGCAAATTTTCCAAATGTCCATAGAACATCATTGCCTGACAAAAGCTCAGGTCCTTTCTGTGGTATATATAGAGAAGTGTAAGGAACACTGAGCTAAAATTATATTTAGGTAGAATAACTATCGACATGGAATACAGGAACATGCAGACACCTTGCCAACTTTGCACTAGTGTGAGTTAATAATTTAGAATTTAAAACAGATAAAATTCAAATCTATACAATCCATCATGTTAGGATAAGGGATAGATAATCAAAGGGAAAATACTAGCAAAAAGCATCAGGGAACAACAAAAGATCAGAACAACATCAGATAGCAGGGGTGTTTGGGAGCCATGTGTTTATTGTCAAAAGTTCTGATACATTACAAAAAGGAGGTACAAAGATATATATAGTGAACAAACCGACTAACTAATACTTAACTATGAAGAAACTTCATATAGAAGATACTAACAAAATACTACTAAAATTACCAAACAACCCTTAGGAGGTCAAAGTCAAATATCTAACAACCTCCACCTTGACTTTAGCTGCTAAGTATCGCCAAAAGGTTCAAATCAAAATTCCAAATTCCAAATTCCAAACGTTAGAGGTGCTAGCCAAATTCAAAACAAACGATCGATTCCAAAAATGATCCAAAAAACAAATGCCGATGTCTTCAAAGCGAACAATCAAATGTTAACCGACAAATCAAACTCGATTAACCAAAAAAAAACAAATCCGATCGAACGATCTTGACAATCAAATTCGGGCAACCAACTTCCAAAGCCCGACAAACGAAGATCCAAAATTTTCAAACTAACAAATTCTGAACGATCAAACAAATTCCAAACGACCCAATTATTACCAAGTCTTCAAACACCAAAATCGATCTTCAAATTCAAAATTCCAAATACCAAATTCAAATTCTAACGACCCACATATTTGATAAGTATTACGGTCCAACTTCAAACTTATTATCCGTATCAAACAAACTCAGGCTAATAAATAACTTGACGAACGAGCCCTAATAATTCAAACGCTCCAAATATGATACTGATAATAATTCTAATGACCCACTTATACCATAAGGATTATGGTCCCAATTTCAAAACCCAAATATACTATCCAAAGCAAATGGCTCCACCGTAACCGATGATTCCAAATTCAATTCAAATAAACAAATGTGCAAACCTAAAATCCAAAATTCAAATGCAAGCCTACTCTCCACCAAAACAAGTTACCAAAAGGCCCAAAACCAATTATGTCAGAATCCATCTGATGCAAACCATAGAGGCGCAGACTTCGAACAAAATATATATCATTAGAGGCAAAACTTAAATCAAACACCAAAAAAACATAAAGCCACGAGCCTTAGACTAAATTTACATTTCCCATTAAACTTCTCAACAACACTAACCGATGTTGATGATTGAAAAGACATAGCTATTCAAACATGTTTTCTGATGGGCTTGTACAGAACCTCCCACAACACAACAAATTCTAATTATCCTAATCCCAATTAACAAACCCCATCAATCTAACAAGTAAGTAAAAGCAACAAATGATTCAACAAAAGAAAAGACCATAACCACAAAACGTGATATCTTCAAGTGATGGAATCAACAGGCCACCAAACACAAACCAAATCAAATGGATTTCAAAAATTGTTTCTTTAAATTGAACTAGCCGATTTCAATCAAAATCATGAACGCAAAAGAAATTCGAACCTCAAACGACTTCAAACTCGCTCTAAATCCGATCGAGTTGTTCTGATACCAATTTGTTAGTATAAGGATTGATATCAAAGAGAAAATACCAGCAACAAGCCATCGGAACAACAAAAGATCAGCACGGGTGTTTGGGAGCTAAAAGCTAGAACTGATGTTTTTATTGTCAAAAGTTCTGATACATTACAAAAAGGAGATACAAAGATATATATATAGTGAACAAACCGACTAACTAATACTTAACTATGAAGAAACTTCATACTACTAAAATACCCTTGCAACTAAAATTACCAAACAACCCTTAGGAGGTTAAAGTCAAATATCTAACACATCAGGTGAATGTTTTGTTAAACTCAGGGAGTAAGTGTGTTGACCTCATATATTTCACTAACAAACTCAAGTTACTTCTTGTATTATCATCAAGTGAACTGCCCACGCAAGTCTAACGCAATGCACTAAATCAACTGATCATTCCCAATCACCATCACCTATTGAATTAAAACAAGTTTCATATTATGGCTAAAGATCTATTTATGGTAGAGAATAAAAGGAATTGCACTTACAGTTTCCTGAAAATAACATGAAAATGAAGCATCGTGTGACAATATAGATATTGTGTCTGGTGATGCACTGAGAGCGTTTGATATCAAAGAAATTATAAGAGAAAAAATAAGACAATATGCAATCTGCAAAAGATAAAGGTAGCACGGTTAGCGGCCACTAAAGAATGAAACAAATAAAGTAATGTATACTACAACCAAAAACATACCTGGTTTTTAACAATGTCAGTACTGCCACTGATGTCCCCTGCTATCTTTCAAAGTACCAAAATATCTTTCACGTCTTTCGGGCCAGACAGCAAACCACTCACGCTATTAAAATATGTTCATTTAGGTAAAATACAACAAAATAATAATATCAACAACTCAACTAACTTCACAATGTTACTAAAAGAGAAGAAAATATTATTTAAAAACTTACTTGCACGGACAACCAAACGCGATAAAACAATACAGTGGCCAATAATGAGTTTCTCCCTACAAACAACAGCTCACCTTTCCACAAGAGCACCCCTCACGTCAATAATATGGCATTCAGAGTTAGGCCCACCCAAGCCAGCTGAATCTTATCGATTTAGTTCCTATAAGTTAACACGTACATTTACACACATAACCATGCAAAAACCAAGTTGCCATCAATCGTTTATAGTCATAATATTTGTTAAGAGTTGACCATCTTAGTTTTATATTTCTATAAGCAGCCAACGCCGGATGGTTTATACTAACTAATATTCATGTTATAATGAGAGATGCCCAAGGTTTATTTATACCATAAAACAATGTATGTTTAGCTAAAACTATAAAGAAAAGGAGGCATATATACAAAACTAAGAGTTTAGTTCTTTCCTCTGAATCCGATACTGTCCTAGAGAAGCACACTCAAAAGGCCACTACATTCATAGGTTATGTCTCAAAGATTCAGCAAATACATCACATATCTAGACGGATTGGAGATGAATACTAACATGCCAGAAAAATAGCCAATGTACCTTCATTAATCGTGTGATTCACGGTTTTGGTTTTTTGTAATGAATTATAAAGATCTCACATTCTAAAATTATAAACCTTTTTCAGCTTGGTGTGTGATTTATGGCATTCTCATTAGTTCAACAAACATTATGCCTTTAAGGTCTAAAAATATATCTCATAAGTGAACTAATTACCATATTCATACTAAACAAAACAATCATCTATTAAACATCATTATCTCCTATTTTTGCACTTCTATTATAAAAATCATCTAGTAACATCAAAGTTTCATTCTTTGCTTATAATTTTCACGTGTGAAGATATTCTTACTAAACTAAATAATCGTCTATTAAACATCAATCTCTTATTTTTGCACTCCTCGTATAAAAAATTGGCTAGTAACATTAAAGCTTCATTCCTCATAATCTTCACGAGTGAATATATTTAACATCAAATTTTCATTCCCTGCTGATAAAAAAATAATTGGGTACATATAATTGCACCCGTTATAATAATGTATTTGATTTTGATCGACTTACTCGGATAGAAATCATAATTTCATCACTAGTTATTGATTGTTATTTGTTAAAATAGGGTTAAAGCCATTAAATATGTTGGAATGTTTTCCATCAAGATTTAATGAAAATGGGAGTTTGTTAAGCAGAGGTGGCAGGTCTCACGGTTTAAACGGATATAAATAAGATCTAAATTATCTAGATGAAATTTTAAAAAAATAGGTGGAAATAATAAATAAATTAGGCGGAAAATCAACATGTCATCTTTCATATATTAATCGGTTTTACACCGTACGTTACTTTGATGTAGAAATAAAGAAAGTATGTTGTTATTAAATGGACTTTTTATGCTAACAAGTTTGGTTTATATTTTTGAGCCAAACATGAATTAGTTTGGTTTTATATGTCAGAACAATATTTTTTAATGAATATTCTTAAGCTATAGAACTATCTGGTCAAACTCAAATAGTTCTTCAACCTAGTTGAACTCCAGTTTGACTATTTAGATCTCTAGTTATCTGTATTTTTTCTTTCATTTAAAATGGAAATACTAGACTTCAATACTACAAGCATAAAAGCTTGACTGAGGTTCATGATCCGGGTTGACACTAAATAAAGCAAAGACACTACAGTCAGAATTTCGTCATCCGAAGTAGAAAACCACAATCGTTGGCTCACACTTCAAGTCCGTTCCACTTTCTCGAGTAATATGTGGTTTTTGTATATTACACATTTTAGATTATAACATTTAGCAGAAAAGAGGCATCAATATGTTACCAAAGGTCTTGATCATCACTTTCGCAACTAGTTGAAGCAACAAGCTTCACACAAGTGAACAACCAAAAGCAACTACCAAAAAAACACTAAGGTTACTTTTTATGAGAATAAGAACACATGATCGAGCATAGAACCATGAAATTTCAACAGCATTCACTGATTAAATCATGTAAATAATGTTATTTGCCTTCAATTTTATACAAGGGTGTCATAACCTCTTCACTAAAGTTAAATAGCATGGATTCTTACACTTTTACATACATAAAACCAAAACGGAGAGTGGAACAATAAGATTAAGGAAGTATCAGTGACAATCTCAAAAAGAAGAAGAAATTTGAGCAACATAGTGGACAGTAGAAAACACACTACTTTGAGGACAACCGTATGCGACATCTTCTGGGCTTTATACGCTTACCATGAGAAGCTTCACCCAAAACAACCTCATTTACCAGATCCTTGAAGATCAATCTTTCAACTTCCAAGGCATTTACAGGAAGTTCACCATCATAATCTGTCCAACTTTCTGCATGATTCAGTACTTCCTCCCACAAAATGGTTTTCAACCCGTCATCTTCCTCATCTAAACTCACATCTTCTTTTTTCTTCTTCACTTGTAGTAGCTCTTCTATCTCCATATATAGATCCCTTAAAAGAAGAAATTTGAGCAACATAGTGGACAGTAGAAAACACACTACTTTGAGGACAACCGTATGCGACATCTTCTGGGCTTTATTCGCTTACCATGAGAAGCTTCACCCAAAACAACCTCATTTACCAGATCCTTGAAGATCAATCTTTCAACTTCCAATGCATTTACAGGAAGTTCACCATCATAATCTGTCCAACTTTCTGCATGATTCAGTACTTCCTCCCACAAAATGGTTTTCAACCCGTCATCTTCCTCATCTAAACTCACATCTTATTTTTTCTTCTTCACTTGTAGTAGCTCTTCTATCTCCATACATAGATCCCTTAAAAGCTTTTGCCCGTTTAATGTGTTGTTCGCGAGCTTAAAAGACTTGCTTGAAAAAGATTCGAGTGAAGGTACCACTAAAGCTAACTTCTTTGCAAGAACCTCATTAACAGTATCAAAAATTAGCTTCCTATGGAATTTTCTTTATTGAGTAACTTTTTATTTGAAGGTTCTTGCTTTGGTAAGTTACTGAATTTGGTTTGTTCCAATACCAAAAATAACTCAGGGTTAATCGGGTGGCCCGAAGAGTGGAACTGGAATGTTGTGAGGCTCGACCCGAGGTCTCTTAGGAGAATCCCTAAAGCTAATAGGATTTCCGAAATATACCTATCATCCGGCTTTGTGTTTTCACATAGAGATGCAATGTAATCTGTGTGTGCTTTGTCGTGAGTGGAGTTGAGCCTTGTGAGTTTTTGAACCAAATGCTCGATATTTTGCAGCTTTTTGTGGTTAATCTCAGAAGAAACACCAAAGATGAGTGTGTTAGGAATGACATCATCTGGCATTTTGCATTGTTCTTTAATCACTTGGATAGAATCATCTGTGAAATCAAAGTTAGTGTTAATTCGTACAATTGTAAGCAAATAGGGATATAAATAATCAAACAAAATTGAATCGCTTGTATAACAGAGGGTGGCAATGTTGACACATTTACTTATGAATGGACCCTAACTATTACTCGTTTAACTAAGTTGGCATAAAAAAAATCGTTGGCTAAAAAGGAAACAAGTCAATTAAAACAAATGGGTTGAAACTTGCAAGTCAACTAGTATTTTTCATGCACACAGCATCCTAAACCATTTTACACGAAGAACATAAATAGCAATATTGTCGAAATATTTCTATTATCATATTTGACACACTACCTGTATATTAAAAAAGTTGATATATCTTGGACAATAAGTCTTTGTGGTCAACTAAGACCGACCAATGAACCGACCAAAAAGGTCCCAGTTTTGAGACATTACCCAACCCGCCAGACCCACCCATATTGCCACCTCTTTATAGCACTTTATTTAGAACGGCACCTTTGTATAGCACTATATACCAACTAGGCAACTTATAATATATTTATTAACATTTTGATTTATTATAATCCTTGTAAAAAAATGCCACACGCTAGCGAAAAAATTTATACTATAAATTTTCTAAAATACCCAGTTTTTTGTAATTTGCCCCTTCCTCCGCTCGGCCCGTGGTCATACATCCACCAAATGGCATGAATAACAGGAGATTA
>BQNB010150390.1:0-16040 GCA_026074375.1 Tanacetum coccineum
GACTTACATAAAGTTTTGGGCTTATAATTTGGCTTCGGCCCAATGAGGTAAACACTAGTAAATATTTTGTTAACAGGTTAAATTTGAAACTCTTAACGGGCCATAAGGCCCGATGATCGATAGATCAATTAATGGACTCAAATAAAATTTAAAATGACTATGTTGGAACTTAACAAATGTTATTGGACTAGCGTTGGGTTTTCGGGCCCAATAGGTAAAAACTTGACAATATGGACGATTAAAACGGATAAATTGGTTAAAAAGTAGTATCGAAAGTGGAAAAATGGTTAAATTGGTCAACTTTAGTCAAGATTGAGAAGTCGCTTTGAAAATATGGACTTTTGGCATTTTGACGGAATTTTTGGAAAATTGTGGAAAGTATTGAAATATAAGGTTTGGAAACCTTGGAAACATTTTTCAAACGAACGGGTCATGTCGAAATTTTGTGAAGAATATCACACTTAGAAATAATGTGGAATAATTATTTTGTGTCGACTCAACTAAAGGACAAAAAGATGACCTTTGTAAACGTTAAGTGTTAAAATTTAACGAATGAACATGGACGTACTAAGATGATAAGATTTTATATTTACCTTGTTTAGCCCGATAAAAAGGCGAAAATAATAAAGTATTATTATTTTATTATATATATATATATATATATATATATATATATACGTTAATGTTGCAGAGATGTTTATTCATTTATTTTCGATCTTTGAAACTCCTACTTATTTTTCGTCGGATTCTCTTAGATTGTTTGGTCAACTATCTCGTTTTAACGATTGGAAATGTTTTGAGTATATTGTGTTGATGTCGTACTTAGCCCAAATTCATTGAGTTGTTTTACTTAAATACCACACAACCATAATATCAAAACGTTTGTAATGATAATAAAGATTTTGTAATGGGAATAAGAGATTTTGTAATATGAATAAGAGATTTTGTAGTGGGGATAAGGGTTTTTGTGAAGAGTAAAGTAAAGCACTTGTGTCCAAATTTAAAAGCAAGCAATTGTCTCACCCCAAAGTTGTAAAGTAATTGTAAAGTAAGAAAACATGGGGCTACGAACTCACCTTAAGCAAATGGTGAGCGAAAGTAATCAACGAAAGCAATTAAGGAAAGAAGAGAGTAGCCAAGCAATCCTAACTACGACCTAAGTAAATGACGCACTTTAGAAGCAAGAATAAAATATATCGAAACGTCGACTAAAACCTTTATAGGATTATATATCATCCACTTGTGTTTGTGTCTTAGTTTAATTAATAAAAATGTGTCTTAACGAGGTTATAAGATTTTATTAGTTAAGTTATGGCGTTTATACGGAGAATACTATTTTTGGAAAGTTTCTAATTTTGGCAAGTTTAGAATTCCCAAACGTTAACGTCTCTTAAAAATTCGTTGAGTCCATTTTACATCTAAATGCGCTAAGGGGAAACTTAAATATCTAACTTCCATTTTTATCTCGCTATTATATATATTTCGCTTAATAAAAACTTACTATTTTTAGTAATCTCTAACGTTTTCGAAATATAGTTTTTAGAAAGTTTCTAACACGCCCTAAATATATGTAAACAATACATTATCGTTCACTAAGGTTTTTAAAACTCAAACGGACTCAAAAACACCCGAAAAGCCATTTTATTATTCCAATAAGCACCCAAATTCAATTATAGTGTCTCAAAAATGATTCGATTTTACCATGGTATAACTCCTTTATTTTAGACTTTCAAGCCTCTAGAAAATTCGCATAATTACTGAAAAATCATTTCGAGCAAGTTTTCTTTTATACACTTTAATCGGTTCGGACCCGAAAAGGGTCAAAATACGCATTTATGAATCTGCTCAGAATGTACCAGAAACTGTTTTTGCCGAAAAATGTATCAACTTCATTTGACCATAACTTGCTCATTTTAAGTCTGATTTTTGTGTTCTTTATATCAAAATTTGCGTAATGACATCTACTATCATATTCTTAGAGTTTTAAGTGACCAAAATGTTTTTGAGGTGCTCAGAACCCACGAAACAAATCTGGGCAGCAAGGTATTTTACCCGAAATCAATCCAAAACTTCACCACAACTTCTTAAATTCGCAAAACTAACCTAACTATGTCAACTACCTAATCCAACGACAAAACCATACGGAATACTAACCTAATCCCATCATTTCATTCACCAAATGCCATTTTTAACACTCAACGTTTCGCCATGGACTCAAAAGTACAAGAAAATGCAGGATTATAAATAAAAGTTCCAAACTTGAAAACGAGTTGTACAACCTTGTTTATATTATTGTTATTGTTATAAAAAGTGACCTCAAACATGGATGATATAGTTTTTAAGAAGAATAGATCATGATGAGTGAACGAATACTAGAACGAGTTCGCCTAAACAAAGGAAACGATACCACTTACTTGTGTGGAAAAGATGGTGATGAAAAGCTTGAATCTTTAACCCTAAAAGACTAAAAGTATAACCCGAATAACCAAAGGAATGCCCCAAATAACACTAGGAATGAACCCCGGTCAACAATCCATCAACAAAACTAGAATCAAGAACCAAAAACACCAAAGGTTGGTGTTTTTTGGTTCGTGTGATGCCACAAGAAGAGAGGAAAGAAAAGGGTTTTTGGCGTGTGTGTTTTTCTTAGTTAGAGAAAGAATTTGATGAATGAAAGAATGTGCATATACACCTAGACATATAGTTCACATAATTATGTATCCAAGGCTTAGGACAAAATATCAAAATGTACCAAGGGAACACGTTAGCAAAAGTTTTGGAGGTGTGTTGGGTTGGGGTAGGGGCGGACTACCACAAGGACACAAGGGGGGGACCAAATTGATAAAGTATTTGAATTATCATACAAGAAGGATCTAGAATTCTACTAAGTGTATGCATGATCTTGCATGTTTAATTAAGCTAGGTAATGTAAACGTACATCCGTAATACTAAAAACGCACGACTTTTTGATAAAAAATCATGTAAATTTAAACGTATACTCGTAAAGTAAAAAACGCGATAGTCGGCAATTGACTACGTTCAATAGAAAGCCAAAATGCATCGGGTAACGTTTCTCAGTTACACGCGGGACAACTTCCCGGTTATTGATTTAATTAACACGTAACTTATAAAAGTTAAACTTATGCATGAAAAAGTCAAAATATTGACTTGGGAATTTACGGAGTGTCACATCCTTTCCCTGTTAAAAGAGCTTTGTCCTCAAAGCTTAAGTCATAGCAGTTGGTATGGTCATGGGGTCAACAAACAAATGTGGGTATTTCTTTTGAAACTGGTGTTCATGTTCCCATTTGAACTCAGGTCCTCTCCTTGAGTTCCATCAGACTTTGACGATATGGATACGACTTTGCTTGAGACGCTTGACCTCTCGGTCTATAATCTCGACGGGTTCTTTGATGAAATGAAGCTTGTCGTCAATCTAGATTTCATCCAACGGAATAGCATGTGTTTCGTCAGATAAACACTTCTTTTAGTTCAACACATGAAAAGTACTATGAACTCTGCTTAGTTGTTCCGGGAGTTCAAGTCGATAAGCAACCATTCCAACTTTAGAAAGAATCTTGAAAGGTCCAATATAACGTGGGTTCAGCTTTCCCCGTTTATCGAAACGTATCACCCCTTTCCACGGTGACACTTTCAGCATGACTTTGTCTCCTACTTGAAACTCAAGAGGTTTACGCCTCACTTCAGCGTAACTCTTTTGACGATCTCGAGCAGCTTGAATTTGGCTTTTGATTTGGATTATCTTCTCAGTTGTCTCGTGAACAATCTCGGGACCAGTAAGTTGGCTATCTCCAACCTTTGTCCAGCAAATGGGTGATCGACACTTATGTCTATATAGTGCCTCAATGGTGCATCCTTAATGCTCGTGTGATAACTGTTGTTGTACAAGAATTTTACTAAGGGTAGATGTCTATCCCAGCCCTTTCTAAAATTGATCACACAGGCACGTAGCATATCTTCTAATGTTTGAATAGTCCTTTCACTTTGACCATCATTTTGCAAATGATAAGCCGTACTCATATCTAGTTGGGTACCCAAAGCTTTGAAGCGACTGCCAAAAGTGAGATGTAAATCTGCTATCTCTATTGGAGATGATCGAAACGGGCACTCCATGTCTCAAGACTACTTCTTTCAAGTAATGTCTCGTTAGCTTCTCCATTGAATTTGTTTCCTTCATTGGGAGAAAATGTAAAGATTTATTGAGTCGGTCGACGATTACCCAAATTGTATCGTGACCATTTGACGTCTTTGGCAGTTTAGTAACGAAATCCATTGTAATATTTTCCTACTTTCACTATGGAATCTCAGGTTAAAGCAACAACCCAAATGGTTTTTGGTATTATGCCTTAACTTTGGCACATGTCAGACACTTGCTGACATAGGTGGTAATTTCTGTTTTCATATTGGGCCACCAATATAACTTTTTGAGATCATGATACATCTTATCTGATCTCGGGTGGATAGAGTATTTAAACTTGTGTGACTCATTCATGATCAAATCTCTCAATCATCTAAAATGTGGCACCCAACTCTGTTTTCCAATATAGAGTGTTCCACGGGTACGTGTTTCAAAATTCTTATTCATACCATGGAGGTTTTCTTCCTTAACGTTATCTTCCTTCATTGCTTCAGCTTGAGCATTCAAAATCTGAGACATGCGATTTAAGTTTATTGTCATCATTAAGGCTCAAACTCGTAGCGGCTTAATCCTTTCCTTTCGGCTTAAGGCATCCGCCACCACGTTCGCCTTCCCCGGGTGATAACGAATCTCGTAATCGTAATCACTCAATAGCTTCAATCATCTACGTTGTCTCATGCTCAGCTCCTTCTGATCTAGAAAATGTTGTAAGCTCTTATGATCAGTGAACACAACGCACTTCGTGCTGTACAAGTAGTGTCTCCAAATCTTTAGAGCGAACACTACAACTCTAAGTTCCAAATCATGAGTAGTGTAGTTCTTCTCATGAACTTTGAGTTGGCAGGATGCATAAGCTATGACTTTCTCTCTTTGCATCAAAACTGCGCCCAAACTTTTATGCGAAGCATCATAGTAGACCACGAAGTTTTTGCTTCCTTCGGATAATGCCAAAATTAGTGTACTGCACAATTTCTGTTTCAATAGCTAAAATGTAGCTTCTTCTTTTTCTCCTCAATCAAACTTCACGCTCTTCTGAGTCAACTTTGTCATAGGCTTAGCGATCTTCAAAAAACCTTCGATAAATCATAGGTTGTAACCGCCAAGACCTAAGAATTGGCAAATTTCTATCAGAGTCTTAGACGATGCCCAATCCTTGATTGACTCAATCTTAGCAGGATCAACGTGAATGCCTTCACTATCAATCACGTGACTAAGAAACTGCACTTTTGGGAGCCAAAAATCATACTTTAAAATTTTGGCGTACAACTCCTCCTTCTTAAGTAATTCCAAGGTTAACTTAAGGTGTTCTTCATGTTCTTCCTTGTTCTTGGAGTAGATCAAAATATCATCAATGAACACAATCACGAACTTATCAAGTATGGCTTGCACACCCGATTCATCAAATCCATGAATACCGCCGGTGAGTTAGTAAGTCCAAAAGGCATTACCTGGAACTCATAATGACCATAACGAGTCCTAAACGCCGTCTTTGGAATATCTTCTTCTTGAACTCTGAGTTGGTGATAACTAGACCTCATATCAATCTTCAAGTAAACACTCGATCCTTGCAGTTGATCAAACAAATCATCGATTCTAGGAAACGGGTGACGGTTCTTCATGATAAGCTTGTTAAGTTCACGATAATCTATACACATTCTGAACGATCCATCCTTCTTCTTGACAAACACAACCGGAGCTTCCCACGGTGAGGAACTTGGTCTTATGAATCCTTTATCAGCAAGTTCTTGCAGTTGGGTAGATAATTCTTGCATTTCAGACATTGCTAGTCTATACGGCGATTGTGCTACAGGTGCAGCACCAGGTACTAAGCCGATTAGAAATTTCCACTTGGCGGGTCGGTGAACATTCTGGCAAGTCTTCAAAAAAGGACTTTTGGATAATCTCGCATGATAGGTACGTCCTCAAGTTACTTCTACTTTGACTTTTTCCCAATCTTCCTTTCAGTGATTTGTGCCAAAAGACATGGCATCCCTTCTGTATACACTTCTGAGTCTTGGTGCACGATATGATACTTAACCTAGACGCACTTTTGCCATCGCTTCTATTTCCTTGAATCATTAAGGTTTCATTATCATAGGGGATACGATAGATCTTCTTATCACAAATGATGACGGCGTGGTACTTCGTCAACTAATCCATACCGATGATAACGTCGAAACTACTGAATTTTATAGGCATTAGGTTGTTGTTGAACGGGTGGTTAAGAAACATTTAAGGTGAAACCTCCTAGTATGGAATCGGCTCCTATTAGCTTTCCATCAGCTAGCTCGATAAGGTATTTCATGTCTAAGATAGATGGGACGATGTCACTTAGAAGGCTAAAAGCTGTGGGTACAAAACTTCTATCGGCTAGGTTCTAGGTACTTGCAATGATTATGTATTTTGCCTTAACTTCATGACCATCAGGAAATTTGACGGTGAAGCAATCCCCTAGTTTTCTTGATTCTAACCCAATAAAAAGGATAAGTTCATTACATTCTAAAATCTTACAATCCACAATTATCATGACTACAAGGAGCGTGATTTGGTCTCTCGGCTAATGGTATAGTGTCTCTATATGTTAAGGTTGAGAGAAATCTACTTAGTTACAATGCTTACTAATACGAATACAAATGATAGACACAACTCACGAATACGCATGCAAAATATCAGTAAAACATGAATACGATAAAACCACGTTGAAAATATAGAGAAAAGAAATGAAAATAGAAACGAAAGGTGAAGATAAATTGATAAAATTTTGAGGTGACTACTCCCAGCAGAGCATGATCCTTCCTGAATTTTACATAGGTGATCAGGCTATGTATAATTAAGTACTATACGATGAATGCTCAATTCATCCACAAACTAGTGTATTGCCCCTTCTCGGATAATACTATGCTATAAACCATACTGTTTATAAGGTAGTAGTCAAAATAATTTACGAAAACATTTCACAAGAAAGCGAAGTAGTTTATAAGATGTTAACTAATAGTTTATTGGATGATAGCAAAATAGTTTATAAGGTACTAGCAGAATAGTTTATAAGGTAATAGCAAAATGGTTTATAAGATAATAGCAAAATGGTTTATAAGATAATAGCAAAATGGCTTATAGGATAATAGCAAGATGTTTTATAGGATAACAACAAAATGGTTTATAAGATGATACCAAAATAGTTTATAAAATGATAGTGAAATGGATTATAAGACGGTAACAAATTCAAGGAATAGCTTACATAAATTAATAGAGAATTAAAGTGTAACCGATGGAATCGTCATGACACATACATTAATAAAGAATTTAAATCATCCACGCAAAACAACGAAATTTATAGGAAAGTACTACTGCAAATCTCTTAGGGAATATAATCCTAGAAGGTTTCGACTTAGGTTTCACTATGTAGGGTAGAAAAATCTCTCCTTAAGCATCAATATTATCTTTGATGATGTTAGAGTTCTCGCTAGTTTTTCTCTTCCAAATATGGTTCATATGGTTCTGATTCTTCAACTTTAGGCAACCACTCCTGATATTCCCTTGTCTCCCACATTCATAACATGTGATGGTTTTTTGATTCGCCACTAGAGCTCTTTGGTTGGTGGCAGCAACAGGTGCCTTACAATTCCTAGTCAGGTGGCCAACTCTCTTACAGTTACCACACTTCATAGTACACGGTCCAACATGATGCAACTTACCCTTGTTGCAGTAAGGCAAATTCCCAGCATAAGTTTTTTTGTTGCCTGACCGAACAGCGTGTGCCCTAACCACTTCAAGTCTCTTGCTTTGCTGGCTAGAATTTCTATCGTGATAACTTCCCCATTTCCTCTTGTTGTTAACATTCTTTGCTACTGTGCTTCCCTGACGTACGACCTGATTTATTGAGTCGTAGATGCACCATGCGGATTTTAAACCTGTCTAATCAGACATTATATAGCTTACATTAGCATTCAGTAAACTCGTTGGGCATACATCCTGGTCAATCTTCGCAGGAACTTTTTCCTTGTCTTGTTTGCCTGGCATTTTCTTTAAAATTATAAGAGTAAAAGAAAAATAAATAGAGTCGATGAGTTCCAAAAATGGAATGTTACAAGATGAGCGGGTTATTGTCGTGCCTCTAATTAATACGACATGATCTGGCGATGGGTCACAAATGACGTACGTGTTTCAACAAGTTATAGGTTGGTGTTCAAACCTCATCTTCGTTGTCGGGATAGTGGATAAAACACGTGAGGTCGCCAAACTGTGACAAGTTTCAATGTTAAGTAAAACGCTATTATGTAAAGTCATGAAAAAGTTTTAAAGAACATCGTATCACTCACGATGTCTTGGGAAATGTTTAGAGATCATTGCTTCACTCACAATGTCTTGGGAAAATATTAGAGACCATTGCTTCACTTACAATGTCTTGGGAAAAGATTAGAGACCATTGCTTCACTTACAATGTCTTGGGAAAATTTTAAAGACCATTGCTTCACTCACAATGTCTTGGGAAAAGATTAGTATTTATATAAAACAAATGGGAAAATCTACGTAAGGCAAAAATAAACGCAGAGAAAAGATAAACGCAAGGTAAAAGTAAGCTCATAGCAAAATAAAGCTCAAGGCAAAATAAACTTAAGTATATATAATAGTAAATGCACAAATGAGGCAAACGCAAATGCACGTATAGGCAAGGGGGACTATAATCATATAAGGATCACGTACTGGTTATAGACCATACCTAATATACTACCTAGTTCTCTTAACTTGGCCTTCTTTGTACCAATTCGGTACAACCCCAAAACGGGTGTAGCGGACATTGGATATCCGACAGGGAATGCATTCATAAATATCTCAAACACAAGGCAAGGGAACGACAATTAAATGGACGTTTTAAAAATGATTCACCGTTGCATAAATTTTAAATAAATAAGTTTTACAATACTCCATAATTTAAATTGTCAAATGCGGAAACTTAACAGATGTTTTCAAATAACAACGGTGAATGTATGACTATAACAACGGTAATTTACATGACAGAAAGTATGCTCATTAAAATTTGATGACCATAATGTGTATGTAGATACACTGTAGCATCATTAAAGGGGATATCAAAGTAAGCATCCTGAGAAAGCTATGCCCTTAAAAATTACCGATCAACATAAAAGTTGGTGATTTCGTAGGGTTTAAGCATTAAGTAAAGGTAGGGATAACATGTATTTGTTGACGTGTGACTATCGTAACTCATATACATTATCACAAAAAGTATTTACGTTGCTTAAGATCATGAATCGTGGAGCGAAATATAAGTTTGTACCTTCACTGTTGATGCTTAGCTACGGCTTACCCTAATGGTGTCCACAATACAATGACCACTCCTTCATTGTCCGACCATGATTTACGTAGTTTTTACCTGTCAGATCGGTCATAAGTGTGATTGTCCAACCAAGGATCGGCGCGCCTATACTGTCCTAATAGATCGATTTATTATAACTATTGCGCTTGGATCAAACACGTTAATTATACGGTTCATGATTACTGGCAATTGTGGTGTATACGGTAACAGTTTGGCTACACGTAAAGTATGGAAGATTAAAGTATATTGCAACTTGTGTCACAAATTATGACAAGCATTGTTTTCATCCCAATAGTTCGGTTAGGATTTGGGTTTGTGTGGTTTTCGGGGCGGTGACGACTCACGTATGCTAATGGTAGTAGCGATTGTTTGTGTACGAATAGCACTTATTATATTTTGGTAGTGTGGTGACTAACTGCGGTGACTTCGGACCTAACGACCTTTAATGTGAAAGATAGACGTCGGTACATGTTTGTAGCGCATTAGACAGGCATTTGAATTATTCAAGTCTTTGAGTTATCATGGGTAAGTTTTAGTCCGGTGTGGTGGTGGTGCTGAGTTTGTGCAGCAAACTAGGGGTGAGAGGGGGGGGATAGCGCGGGGTAGAGAGGGGGGGTTGGTTTATCTGAGGGTGGGTGGGTATATGTTTGGTTTTTCGGAGTGTAGGTGGCGTTCTGGGTTTCTATCTTTATTCGTGGTCTATTGTGTTTTTTGTTATATAGAGTAGTTTGGTGTTAAATGTAAGCTTGGCTTTGTATCATATTGATTGTCTCTTACCCTTTCCTTACTTCCATCCAGGTTCTTCTGTTCATCTATCTCTTAACGAATGTAGACTCTTTATTAGAGTTTTTTTATTTTTATTGTTAGTTTAAAGTTGTGTTACCGGGATATTTTTAATGTGGCGTTTATTCGTAAATAGAGGAAGATATTAAGATTAGAGCTAGAACGTTGAATAAAGAGATGTTCTATTTGTTTTCGGAAGTTTGGCAAAGTATGTTTTAAGCACTTTGAGGTTACTCTTCCGTTAAAGTTTGTGGTGTTGATAAGGTTGTGGTTGTGGCGCAGTTTAATATCGTCATTTTTTAAATTTATTAGTTTTTAGTTTGGTGTAAGATTAAAGGTTATGATTAGATTATGATCGTTTGGTATCTGTTTTGTGGGTCTTTTCCTGAGAAGGGGAGTTGGACTTAGTAGGGGAATTTGTGTCATATTGGTTCTATTTGGCAGTGTTCATATAAAAGAATATGTATTTGGTCATGGGGTCGAGTGATTGGGTGCTGGTTGGTGGCGAAAGAGCGGCGGTCAGTAGTGGTTGTGGTGGGGTACGGGGTGAGAATATAAGTCTAGAAAGGATGAGGGTAGATTGAGAGAGCGGAATTCTTTTTTCTTTTTTTCGAGGTTAGGGTTGGGAGGGGGGTTTGGGGTTAGCGGGGAGGGTGGGATCGGGTGATGTTTAGGTGGGCGGCTGGGGTAGGCGTGGCGGGGTTTGGTTGGTAATGGGTGGGAAGCGTTTGGGGTGGGGGTTGGTGAGGGGTTTAGGAGTTATGGGATGGCCTCTAGGTTTTTTGAGATGGGGGGGGGTGGGGCGTTGGGGTGTTGATGAGATTTGTTTGTGGGAATTTAACAATTTAATATAAGATAGAGCTCTAGTTGAGGGGATTAGGGTTGTTGTTGGGAGTATGGGGGGTTAGTTTTGGACATGTTGGGATGTTATGTAATGTATAGTTTGTTAGGGAAGAAGAGAGTTTGGGTGGATGGTCTTGTGGGTTGGGTCTTTGGTTTGGTGTTGTGTGTGTATTTTCGGGGTGGGTGGTTTGGCTGGGGGCTATTTTGGTGGGGTTAATGTTTGGCCTCTCGGTTGGTTGACGGGGTGAAGTTGGTTGTGCGGTGAAGGGGGTTTTATGTTGGGGTTTGGTAGTTTAGGACGCGTATGGATACGGGGGGGTCGAATACTATTCATATGGGACCACACGCTGTTTAGGTTATAATCAAAACTAATTAAATAAATTAAATTTTATTTTTTTTTTAAGTTATTTTATTATTTAATAAGTCCATATTTATTAACATCTAAAACTGAACCTAACGGGTGGAGGAGGAGCTATAACGCTGCGTCAGGGGAGAGAAGACGGAGATAACTTAGGAGAAAGAGAAGGGAAAAAGGAAAACCCCTATCTTATAAGGGGGACGTGCAGAAGCGGATGGTGAAAGAGACGAGGAGGGGAAGGGGGAGGGAGGGAAACTTTTAAATATCTAACTTTCATTTGTTGAAGAGACGACTACACAAATCCCAACAATTATATTGTTAATATACTTGCTCGCCTCTCTCCCAAAAACTTAATTAAATAAACTCTTACTATTTGTTTTTTTTGTCAATATGTTTGTTTCGAAATATATAATTTACTAGCTTTTTAGAAATGTGGTCCTTATAGACTAAAATGCGCATCAACAGGTATCTAAGTATTCTGTACACCTCCTCCTCTCTCTACCTTCCCCTATCTCCTTCTATCTCTAAACCACTATTTAATTAACTTCTTATTACTTAAATATCGCCACCTTTTAAATAGTGTAAAAACGACTTTCATATATCTCGTTTCAGCTCATTTCGCTTACCTCGCTTCAACGGTTTTTTTTTTTCATTTTAAAACTTCAAACGGAATCGGGAAGTATAGGGAAGAGAAAAAAACGCTGGGACATGAGGGATGAAGGATGGGGAAAAAAGCACAATAATCATTTTTCATACAAATTTTGTGAAGAAATGAACAATAAAAATAAAAATAATAAAAAAAAAAAAAAAATATATATGAAGAAAGAAATGATGAAGAAATTTTGAAAAAGATAAAAAAATAAAAATATAGATTAATGTAAATAATATATAATATATTTTAAAATATACTTAATACAAATTAATAAGCTTATTAATATTTAAATAGGAAAAATATCTTATTAAAGTTTATTGTTAGTATTAGGTTGTATGAGTTTATTTATTATTATGATTTTATTCTTCTTTGGTGTGTTTCTTTTATATTTTGAACAATGGCTGTTGTGGTAGGCATAGCTGGTTCCATTGGGCTTAGTCCATATATTTTTGATTTGCCATTATTTATTCATCTATTAAAAATAATAAAAAGCCCCTCATTTTTTTCTGTATAATTTTGACTTTCCGCCCGCCATTTCATGTTATTTTTAAAACTATGGCTGACGGACTGGTAATAATAATATGTATTAATTAGCCACTGGTGGTGGGCTGGCAATCCATTTCCATTCACAACATTTTTATTTATTAATTTTATTTATTCCAAATCAGGAGCAACCCTTAGGGATCTGCACCCAAATTATTCTAGTATTATAGTGCTCTCAAAACAATGATAGGATGTTATACATGGTTATTGTATACTCTTACGTTTTAGACTATTACAAGGCTTAAGGTATACGTAAGAATTAGTGGGTATTTTTCCAAATATAATCATTTTCCGGCTAGAGTTTTGAGTTTGTTACTCTCTTTTGCGGAGGGGTCATGACCCCCACGTTTGGGTCAGGGATGGGTTATTTTTTCGGGTGGGGTTTGGGGGAGTGGACCAGGTGATTTTGACGAATTTTAAGCCTGGGATCTCGGGGGAGAAATTTCGGGCTTTTGAAGCATGGGGTGACTTTTGGGGGACATATAGAGCTGCGGCTCCAATTTGGTGTTTTTGGGGAACCCGGATAGAGAGTGGCTGACTTGATAGGGTAAGGGAAAGGGGGATTTTAGTCGTTGGGGAGGTTGACGAGTCGGGGGGACTGGTTTTTTTGGAGTAACTTTACGAAGGGCATTTTGTCGATGGGTGGTTGAGGGCGGCTTGTTGGGTACATATCTTTTATAGGGGGGGGATCTTTTTTTTTGGGCGTTGCACTTTAGGGAATGTGGATACATTGTGTTAGGGAGATGGTGGACAGTTGGAACAAAAGTGTGGGGTTCGGTGGGGGGGAAGGCGGTGGGGGGGGCTGGGTGGTGTAGTTGGGGAAGGGGGGTAGGTTATGCGATGCGGGTTGGGGGCTGGAGGGGTTGGGGGGGGCGGAGGTTAGGGAAACGCGATCAGGGGGTAGATTGGGGGGGTGGGGATATGGAAAATTGTGGGGGTGTGTGGGTGGTGGTTGGGGGGGGGGGAGGAGGTGTTGGGAAAGTTTTAACGAAAGCAATCAACAAAAGAAGAGAGTAGCCAAGCGATCCTAACCACGACCTAAGTAAATGACGCGCATTAGAAGCAAGAATAAAATATATCGAAACATTAACTAAAACCTTTATAGGAGTATATATCATCCACTTATGTTTGTGTCTTCGTTTAAATAATAAAAACGTGTCTTAACGAAGTTATAAGATTTTTTTTAGTTAAGTTGTGGCGTTTATACGAAGATTACTATTTTTGGAAAGTTTAGAAGTCCTGGATATTAATGACGTCTCTTAAAAATTCGTTAAGTCCATTTTACATCTAAATGCACTAAGGGGAAACTTAAATATCTAACTTTCATTTTTATCTTGCTATTTTATATATTTCGCTTAATAAAAACTTACTATTTTTAGTAATAACGTTTTCGAAATATAGTTTTTAGAAAGTTTCTAACGCGCCCTAAATATATGTAAACGATACATAATCGTTCGCTACGGTTTTTAAAACTTAAACGGACTCGAAAACGCCTGAAAAGCCATTTTATTATTCCAATCAGCACCAAAATTCAAGTATAGTGTCTCAAAAATGATCCGATTTTATCATGGTATAACTCCTTCGTTTTAGACTTTCAAGGCTTGAGAAAAGTTGTTTATTTTTCCAAAAAATCATTTCGAGCAAGTTTTCTTTTGTACACTTTAGCTGGTTCAGACCCGAAAGGGGTCAAAATACGCATTTATGAATCTGCTCAGAATGTACCCAAAACTGTTTTTGTCAAAAAATGTATCCAACTTCATTTGACCATAACTTGCTCATTCTAAGTCCGATTTTTGTGTTCTTTATATCAAAATTTGCATAATGACATCTAAAATCATATTCTTAGAGTTTTAAGTGACCAAAACGTTTTTGAGGTGCCCAAAACCCACAAAACAAATCTGGGCAACAAGGTATTTTACCTAAAATCAATCCAAAACTTCACCACAACTTCTCAAATTGGCAAAACGAACCTAACTTTGTCAACTACCTAATCCAAGAACAAAACCATACGCAATACTAACCTAATTCCATCGTCTCATTCACCAAACGCCACTTTTAACACTTAACGTTTTGCCAATGACTCAAAAGTACAAGAAAATGCAAGATTACAAATAAAAGTTCCAAACTTGAAAACGAGTTGTACAACCTTGTTTATCTTAATGTTTTTGTTATAAAAAGTAACCTCAAAAATGGATGATATACTTTTTAAGAAGAATAGATCATGATGAGTGAACGAATACTAGAACGAGTTCACCCAAACGAAGGAAACGATACTACTTACTTGTGTGGAAAAAATGGTGATGAAAAGCTTGAATCTTTAACCTCAAGAGTATAAAAGTATAACCTGAATAACCAAAGGAATGCCCCAAATAACACTATGATTGAACCCCGATCAACAATCCATCAATAAAACTTGAATCAAGAACCAAAAACACCAAAGGTTGGTGTTGTTTGGTTCGTGCGACGCCACATGAAGAGAGGAAAGAAAAGAGTTTTTGGTGTGTGTGTTTTTATTAGTGAGAGAAAGAATTTGATGAATAAAAGAATGTGCATATGTAGCTAGACATATAGTGCACACAATTAGGTATTCAAGTCTTAGGACAAAATATCAAAATGTACCAAGGAAACAAGTTAGCAAAAGTTTTGGAAGTGTGTTGGGTTAGGGTAGGGGCGGACAACCACAAGGACACAAAGGGGGACCAAATTGATCAAGTTTTGCAAGAAGGATCTAGAATTATATGTTGTTCCCAAACTTGGATATAATACCTTAGCTTGTAAGGTTATTGTCACCTTGGATAAATCCAAACTAACAATGAAAGAAACTTTGTTAAGATGTTTCACCAAAGGTTATGCGGAATCTAACCTTTAATGATCAAGAAGAATAACAATGAAATAAATGAAACAGTGAAATGAATAGAACAGTGAGTTACACAAAAAGCTTTAATATTATTGATGTAATAATACGAGTACTCAACCAGTACTAGGGTTTACACAACCTTAAAGCTATTAGAGAATGTATTTTGAAGATGTATATATCTACTCTAACCTAATGACTCCTTTTATAGCACAAGGAGCTCTGTACAAGATAAGACCTAAACCGTATCTCCTAAATAAAATAGATATACACAGAATATATTCCAAATATAACAATAACGCGTATTTGACTCAGAGTAGATCTTATCTTCATGCAGCAGTAGAAAGTCTTCAACAGTGGCAAAACTTCTCAGCAGTAGGAAGATTTACACTAACAGTGGGAAAAGTACTCTAGCAATAGGAATGAACATGACTAACAATGGAAATGCCTTAGAGCATTTTATTCCCAACAATCCTCCCCTAAACTTGATACTCCATCTTCAAATCAAGTTTC